>JAUCMX010000017.1:18511734-18529944 GCA_033459395.1 Hemibagrus guttatus | reverse complement strand
GGCACAACTCTGGCACTCAGACCAAACAGCAGATGGTAGCAATGTGCCTTTTGCTAATTACGGTGCATGCTATGCTATACTAGGCGTTAATGCTGACATGAAACAGTATAAAGACAAGATTGCGGGATTGCTGTGTGAGTTTGAGAAACGGTTTCAGGTCTTTGGTGAACTTGAGACAGAATTTGCAGTTTTTCGCTCTCCCTTCACAGTCAAAGCTTCTGATGTACCTGTCACCATCCAACTAGAAATAATTGATTTGCAATGCGATGCAGATTTGAAGGACAAGTTTGCCTCAGTGGGCTTGGACACTTTTTATCAGTATTTCTTGCCAGGGTTCTCCAAATTAACAGCCCTGGCTGCAAAAATTTTGTGCATGTTTGGGACAACCTACCTTTGTGAACAAGTTTTCTCAGTAATGAACATCAATAAAACAAAATTAAATGATATTCTGAGATTGGCTGCTAGTCAGGACATTGACACCAGATATTGATGCACTTGTGCAGACCAAAAGATGCCAAGTTTCAGGAGCAAAAACAAAGTAGTCTAGACATGACTAACTCCTTTAAAATGCTGCTTCAGACACCAATTGCACTTAAAACAGTTCTGTGAAAATGAATTCTTGCTGTAGAAATAGTTAAAGAATGTGCAATTTAATGTAAGCCAACAGCTTCACTACAAAAGAGTTTGGCTTGGTGGAAACCTATTGTTCATGCAATGCCATAAATTTTATACTATATACTATATTTTTCAGTTTTGGAGTTAAGGAAAGGAACCTTGAAGGACAGATGGTAGTGGACTTTGCTAAGAGGATGGACATGGCTGTGGTTAACACTTATTTTCAGAAGAGGGAGGAGCATAGAGTGACTTACAAGAGTGGAGATAGGAGAACACAGGTAGACTACATCCTATGTAGAAGAGGCAATCTGAAAGAGATTAGTGACTGTAAAGTGGTAGTGGGAGAGAGTGTAGCCAGACAGCATAGGATGGTGGTGTGTAGGATGACTTTGATGGTCTGTAAGACGAAGAGGTCAAAGATAGAGAAGAAAACCAAGTGGTGGAAGCTGAAAAAGGAGGAATGTTGTGAGGAATTTAGACAGAAGTTGAGGCAGGCTCTGGGTGGTCAGGTAGTGCTGCCAGATGACTGGGAAACTACAGCAGAAGTGATCAGGGAGACAGGGAGAAAGGTGCTGGGTGTGTCATCTGGAAGGAGGAAAGAAGATAAGGAGACTTGGTGGTGGAATGAGGAAGTTCAGGATAGTATCCAGAGGAAGAGGTTAGCCAAGAAGAAGTGGGACATGGACAGGACTGAAGAGAATAGACAGGAATACAAGGAGTTACAGCGCAGAGTGAAGAGGGAGGTGTCTAAGGCCAAGCAGAAGGCATATGACGAGTTGTACACTAGGTTAGACACTAGAGAAGGAGAGAAGGACTTGTACAGGTTAGCTAGGGATGGAAGGGTGCTCACAAGTGAGGAGAGTGTACAGAGGAGATGGAAGGAATACTTTGAGGAGCTGATGAATGAGGAAAATGAGAGGGAAAAAAGAGTAGAAGGGGTGAACTCTGTGGAACAGAAAGTAGATAAGATTAGAAAGGATGAAGTCAGGAAGGCTTTGAAGAGGATGAAAAGTGGGAAGGCAGTTGGTCCTGATGACATTCCGGTGGAGGTCTGGAAGTGTCTGGGAGAGGCAGCAGTGGAATTTTTAGCTAATTTGTTCAACAGGGTTTTAGAGCGTGAGAGGATGCCTGAGGAATGGAGAAGAAGTGTGTTAGTGCCGATCTTTAAGAATAAGGGTGACGTGCAGAGTTGCAGTAACTATAGGGGGATAAAGTTGATGAGCCATACAATGAAGCTATGGGAAAGAGTAGTGGAAGCTAGGTTAAGGAAGGTAGTGGAAATTTGTGAGCAGCAGTATGGCTTCATGCCCAGAAAGAGCACAACGGATGCAATTTTTGCTCTGAGGATTTTGATGGAGAAGTATAGGGATGGTCAGAAGGAGTTGCACTGTGTGTTTGTAGACTTGGAGAAAGCATATGACAGGGTGCCAAGAGAAGAGCTGTGGTACTGTATGAGGAAGTCAGGAGTAGCAGAGAAGTATGTCAGAGTGGTGCAGGACATGTATGAGAGGAGCAGGACAGTGGTGAGGTGTGCTGTAGGTCAGACAGAGGAGTTCAATGTGGAGGTGGGACTGCATCAGGGATCGGCTCTGAGCCCCTTCCTGTTTGCTATAGTGATGGACCAGTTGTCAGAGGAGGTCAGACAGGAGTCTCCTTGGACAATGATGTTTGCAGATGACATTGTGATCTGTAGTGAGAGCAGGGAGCAGGTGGAGGAAAACCTGGAGAGGTGGAGGTTTGCGCTGGAGAGAAGAGGAATGAAGGTCAGTCGTAGTAAGACTGAGTACATGTGTGTGAATGAAAGGGAGGGAAGTGGAACAGTAAGGTTACAGGGTGAAGAGGTGAAGAAGGTACAGGAGTTTAAGTACTTGGGGTCAACAGTCCAGAGTAATGGAGAGTGTGGGAAAGAGGTAAAGAAGCGAGTGCAGGCAGGTTGGAATGGGTGGAGAAAGGTGTCGGGAGTTCTGTGTGATCAGAAAATATCAGCGAGAATCAAGGGGAAGGTGTACAGGACAGTGGTGAGACCGGCCATGCTGTATGGTTTAGAGACAGTGTCACTGAGGAAGAGACAGGAGTCAGAGCTCGAGGTAGCAGAGCTGAAGATGTTGAGGTTCTCTTTGGGAGTGACAAGATTGGACAGGATTAGGAATGAGTACATCAGAGGGACAGCTCATGTTGGACGTTTGGGGGACAAAGTTAGGGAGGCCAGATTAAGATGGTTTGGACATGTTCAGAGGAGGGACAGTGAGTATATTGGTAGGAGAATGTTGGACATGGGGCTGCCAGGCAGGAGGCAAAGAGGAAGGCCAAAGAGGAGGTATATGGATGTAATAAATGAGGATATGAAGCTAGTGGGTGCAAGGGTTGAGGATGCAGAAGATAGGGATAGGTGGAGAGAGATGATTCGCTGTGGCGACCCCTGAAGGGAAAAGCCGAAAGAAGAAGAAGAAGACTATATTTTTCAGTTCCAAATACCTTTGACTTACAGTTTTTTTTGTATTTGTACAAACACTTGTCTTAAGAAATCTGAGGTTGTTCATGATATGTTTTGTAAAAGGATATTTCATTAAATATGAAGATTTTCCAATGTACTTGTACTTCTTTGCACGAAAACAAAGGGAAAAAACATGGACATATTGTTATTTATAGGTAATATAATAGTAATTAATATATAATATATAATATATAATATATAATATATATATATATATATATATATATATATATATATATATATATATATATATATATATAAATATATTATGTTATGATTGTACTGGTCCGGCCCACTTGACATTAATTAGGCTGTATGTGGCCACTGAACCAAAATGAGTTTGACACCCCTGATCTAATTGTTCATACTAATTTTCAGGATCAAAAATATATACATATATATTACATTGTTTACAACCTGTGTCTTGTGTTGTGTACCACAGAAATGGGCAGATTAATGCAGTTAATGGACAGTAATAACTGCTTAATATTTTAACATGGTTTACAGCATTAACATGTATTTAATTTTTGTCAGAATTGTGATCTGGACCCTAGCACAAACACATTGACTTATCAAAACAGTAATACATCCATGAAGCTAACATAACAAAATTTTTGCCATATTCAGAAATTAATCTTTTTTATTTATTTACAGTTCACAGTTAGACAGTCAGTTAAAACGAGCCCCCTACTCCCCTCCCCCTCCCCCCCATCAAGCTGACGCTATCCTTATGTAGCAGAATGGAACCGGACACGACAGTAGCCGTGTTCCTTTTTCCGGAGAACCTACTCACATTTGAAGAGAAACACGGTAAGTACAGCATTAGGAGCGAATTCAAAAACTGCTTTTTGCTGTACTGTTTTAAGAAGAAATACCGGCGTGATTCACCATCATAAGAAGTCAGAGACTGCGATTGATACCGAGAAGAAAGCGCCACCTGCTGGGATGTTTCTGAACGGCTTTAAGAGTGCGTCTTCACCGGCTGTTTTGGGTACCGTGTCCACGGCAGTGGGCTCACAGCGGACTCCCAGAGGTAAGTGTTTTAATCCACACTCTTCCATCAACATTTAGTTATATAGTTTATATAATATATTATATAGTTTTATTGTTATTATCCTGTTTGAAAGGTAATTTGAATGGAAAAGGGCTTGGTTAAAATCTTAACTGTAACCGTAACTATGGAAACGAACAAGAGGACCTATAAATAAGTTGAACCTAATGTTTCTGTCAGTGGGACGTTTAAAAATAAAAACATATACTTTGAAAAAATAGGCAGAATATACTTTAAACTATTATTGTGATTATTGGGAGGCATTTTTACCTCTGTATTTTAACGTGTATATACATCAGAGGTCGCCAACACTGCGAGCTAGCAGTTGCTAACTTCGGAAGTTTGGGTCATTTTACTGACTCGGATCATTGAGAGCATTTAGAAATTACTGAACATTTACTGACTCGGATCATTGAGCGCATTTAGAAATTACTGAACATTTACTGACTCGGATCATTTCGTTCATTTATTTCATTTCAGCAGAATATAATTGTAATGTTACGTGTTAGCCGCAAACATTGATCACATTTAGAATAAGACTATAAAGCAACCAAGGACAAAACGACACTGACAGGAACAAAAAAACATTGTTCAGAATAATTGTCTTATTGTCTTTTGATAATTTTATGATAATTCCTACATATTAAACAACATCACGTTAGTATTATTGACTAAAATACCTAGCTAGCAAGAGGTCACGTGATGAACGAGTTTCCGCCACAGACTGCATAGCCGAAGACTGTGAGGCTGAAATGAACTAATCATCAATAAATATGAACTAATCATCAATAAATATGAAATAATCATCAATAAATATGAACTAATCATCAATAAATAACAGAATCCATGTGAATGAAGGAAATCTGACACTAATAAATGATAAGTCTAGTCAGCAAACCTGTTGTGTAAAAGCAAGTAACTCAACTCAACAATTAGCATGCTGCTTGTGTGAATTTAAATTGATTTATTGCAAAATATGACTTCGATATTGACATTTTATTCAAGTTCACACAAAAATGGTTTATGGGAATAAGCTATGTAAATAAATGTTATTATTAATATAACACGACTAGCTCTTGTCACCCTAATTTTGTCAAAGTTGTGGAAAAAAAGGTTGGAGACCCCTGATATATACTCACTGATAAAATTTCCTTACTGACTTACTGCTTGGGAAGTAACAGGTTAAATTGTCAATCAATAGTGAGAAAAATGACAGCTATATGAGACAAAAAGGTAATAAAACCGTAAGGAAAATAACTTTAAATCAACATGTAAGGAGAGGAATTTAGCTATATAAGTATACACACAGCAAGAGGAGAGAGGAATAACACCAGATGATAGCAAGGATTTAGAAAAGGGTTGAGAAATATTTTATAGTTCATATTTTTGTTGCATAAAAAGATTTTTTTTGGATTCATGCATATAAAAAAATTTACATTATATTCTAAGCACATCTTATAATATAGTGCTACTACTACTTGTAATAATAATAATAATAATAATAATAATAATAATAATAATTAACAGTCCTACTCTGACAGTTAAAGTGTCCTGCCAGCAGTAGCAAATGAAAAATTTTGATTTGAATAATTGCCATTCTACCTTTGTTTGGTATTTCTTGATTTTTGCTTTTGAATAGTGTAACACATTTTTAGTATATAAATATAATCTTTTTAGATTATATGACACTGGGAGGATGGTACACAGTGACAGAAAGTGCCTCATTTTAGCAATATTCACCATAAATAATTGTCTAAGGAGTATATATGTATATATTAATGTCTGTGGAATATATTTTAATGGAAAATGAGTCTATCTAAGATTATGAGTAACCCTGCACTAGTGAGTTATTGATTAATGTGAGCAGAGCAACCGGCTCATACGTATATTAATACAATATATACGCTTTTGTGTGCATTGCTGCATTATTGCTAGTTTATATGTACAAAGCTGTCCTGAAGAAGTAATTCTCTTCCCATGTTTAATGTTAAAAATCACCCAACGCAGTAAACTAAAAGTGTTCTTTGCATCACTGTTTCAATCCCCAGCTAAGCCGGTAAAGAATACTCAGCGTCACAGTAAAATCCGAAGATGTGCCAAAAGGACCATACAGGCTGTGTATCCTCCAGAGCATCAGGGGTGTAAGGAGAGAGACCAGCCAAGTAACCTGACAGATTCAAACGAGCCTCCGCGGAAGAGACGAAAAATAGAGAGAAGTCCACAGAAACCTAACCAACCCATTAAACATCTTTCCAAATGTAAGGCAGACCTCATAGGTGAAATGGATAAAAATGTAGGCTGAGTTACATGAATAAGAGACTCATAATTGGATGCTTTTTGCAGCACATTGGACGAAGGCGTACGTGGAAGGAGAACTTCTGGGTGCAGGAGGATTTGGCTGCGTGTTTGCTGGGATACGCAAAGATGACGGATTACCAGTAAGTCTTTCCATTTCTGTTTTTACTCTAGACTTTGGCCCATTTTCTACACAATCAGATCAAATGCTGCCAGGTATTAGTCAGAATCTTGAATGTTAAAACTGAACTCAGGAATAGCAGTGTTCACTGGTAGGAGTCTGTGCCCTTTGAAGGAGGCTGATTGTTATACGTCTCTTAACCTCCCTTTATTTTGACATATTTTGCTGCTACTCTTGACATCATGGATCACTGTAGTATTGTGGGATTGGCAGTAAAATTGCAAAGCTGTTATTCAAAAGCAGTAATTACTGCTCTTTCATGCATGTCTAAAATTGTCAAATGAGTCAAAAAAAGCCAAATGAGTCTGAAGACCTCTTTTAGTTACTTTATGTATGTAAATGATTTCATTTAATTACTCATAACACATTCATCTTTCCTCAGGTTGCCATCAAGTACGTCTCCAAAATGATGCCATATGGAAAACTGCAGCTTGTAAGTTTCTTTATCATAATATACATCCTACCTATTACTTTAACCTAGCACACATACTAAAAATCAGATTTCGAAGAAGACCTTGATAAGTAGTATTACAAAGGATGGCGTTATAACGTGTGCCACTCATTCTTTCCTTTTTGTCTCATACAACAGACAGGATATGGCTGGCTGCCCATTGAGATAGCGTTGATGGTCCTTGCAAATGCCAACCCTTGCACAAAGATCCTCAAGATTCTGGACTGGTACGAAGAGCCAAAACGCTACGTTGTCATCCTGGAACGGCCTGAACCATGTATGGACCTTGAGGAATTCTCCAGCAAGCAAGGTGGACGTTTGACTGAGGTCGAGGCTCGCATTGTGATGTTTCAGCTGATGGAGGCGCTGCAGCATTGTAAGAGCCAGGGAATACTGCACCGTGATGTGAAGCCAGAAAACATCCTGATTCAGACAGACACGTATCACGTCAAGCTGTTTGACTTCGGTTGCGGAGACCTCATCAAACACTATTACAATGAGTTTGCAGGTGTCTGATCTGAGACCATGAGTTCTTGTTGGCAGCAAGTACTGTGACTCTTTTTCTAAAGCTAACGTATCTTTGTTAACAGGCACACGTAAATATGCCCCCCCTGAGTGGTTCATACAGGGGCAGTATCTGGCAGACCCAGCTACCGTCTGGTCTGTGGGCGTGACGCTGTACAGGCTGGTGTGTGGCTGTCTGCCTTTTGAGACCACTGAGGAAACAATAATTGGCTATCTGTTCCTCCCCGAAAGCCTGTCTCAAGGCAAGGAACTATAAAGACTGATAATCTATGGACTAATTAATATCAGACTGAACTATACCTTATACACAGACTTGAGCAGAGAAAGAAGCATTCGTTTATTTTAATGTATTATATTTTACAACTATGTATTAATTAGACAATATGATGAAATTGACAGGAAATGTGCAGAGTTACAAGTGTGAGGAATTTCTTATGTACTCAACAGCATTTTCTTTAAAGGATTATTTATTATACAGCAGGCTCTTCATGGGGTTAAGTATTAGATTCTTCTTTCTATGTATTGATTTATGTACCTGGGTATTGTGTAACAGAGTGCAGCCATCTGATCCGTTGGTGTCTAAGCACCAATGCTGAAGACAGACCCAGCCTGGAGCAGGTACAGCTTCACTGCTGGTTTCATGCACCGTTTTTCTGAAGTGCAAAATTACAGGAGCCAGGGACCACTGCACTTCCATCTGAAAATTTAAATTCATCTGATCTTGTACAGAATTGTATAGAACTTTTGTTATTTGTAATTTGTAAAGAATTTGTAATTAATTATAAAACTTCTTAATACATCTGAAATCTTAAATAGCATCTTAAATAGCATCTGTTGTACATAATCCATGTATTTGCTTAGAACTGAATTTAGTTTTGTGATTTTTTATTAATTTATTATAAGGAATAAACTTCAGCAGAGCATGCATTACATTGTTTGTCTGTTTTTTTTTATCATGGATAAGTGTGGTAGGCACAGTGCAAAGCTAATTCACTGTATGGCATGGCACTGTGTATAGGAAGGTGAGGGCAAACTGAGAGCATTAATATTGTTTCTGTAAAAAATGACTTGACATGTCAGTCCCAATGTTTGTTATGAACAGCAAAAAACAAACAAACAAAAAAACCATGACATGATTGCTGGTGGTGCACAGTATAAAATTAGCTTGTTTCTTTTTCTGTTACTTTAGTTTTCTTTGCAGAGCAGACAATCCTGTACACTAACAGAGTTTTCCCAAATAATCTTTCCTCCACATTCTTCAATTCACATACAGGATTTCTTTCAATTTAATACATTTTAATGAAAGAACTTTGTGGTAAACCTTTTCATCTATTAACCATCTATCACTGTACAGGGGTAAGTACTTTCCAACATTCATTATCATGGCTGTGATTGGCATAATGCACTAGAATTTTTATAAAGAAGTTAACATCTGAGAGAATTTGTCTTTCATTCACAGCAGTGGTTTAATGCGGTTGTTAAGGAATTTTGGTGTTCCTGAGCTCACCATTGCAGTTTTTTGGCCGCAACTAATTTCCCTGATGGGTTTGTTTTCATTTTCCGGCCTAATAAGGGCAGTGATGGCTTTTTGGACTTTATATTGAGAGTTATACTCAACAGATTCAGAGACCTTTTCATCACTTCTGCTCACTTCTAAGTGAAATAATGAGAGAATAACATACACATTGTCATGCAACAGCTTCCTATACTGTTAACCTGCATTGGATAAGAATGCTTTTGTTACAGAATGCTTTTGTTACAGGTAGACAGATTACTAGGCCTGTTAAAACAGGAGAAAAGAAAGAGATGGGAGAAACATGTCTGCGCTTCCCAAAGTTCTCCAGTATGTATAAATGGAGCGGGCGCAGCATCACTCATTTACCCATGATCTCCCAAAATCCTTTGAGAAGCGATAGTCAGCCTGAAAATAAAAGTCCCACACATTGACAATACAAATTCTTTATTTTTTAAATAATCAATCTCCACAAAATTTTATAAAATTAAATATATATGAAATCTTTGCCAAAGTAATTAAGAAAAAGGAACAGAAAACACAATACACAAATGTGCACCAACTTCTATGGGTGCCACTTCCTCCCTGAAAAAAAAAAGAAAAGTCTCCAGCTGCAGTTAATCTAAACTTGATATCACAACGTCACATTCTCTGTTTAATATGCCATTACTGTGGGTGTGTAAGAAGCAAAAGTATGGATTGTAGGCTGTGTGCTGAAAGGAGTGTGATATGTACAAACCTGATTCCAAAAAAGTTGGGACACTGTACAAATTGTGAATAAAAACAGAATGCAATGATGTGGAAGTTTCAAATTTCAATATTTTATTCAGAATACAACATAGATGACATATCAAATGTTTAAACTGAGAAAATGTATCATTTTAAGGGAAAAATAAGTTGATTTTAAATTTCATGGCATCAACACATCTCAAAAAAGTTGGGACAAGGCCATGTTTACCACTGTGTGGCATCCCCTCTTCTTTTTATAACAGTCTGCAAACGTCTGGAGACTGAGGAGACAAGTTGCTCAAGTTTAGGAATAGGAATGTTGTCCCATTCTTGTCTAATACAGGCTTCTTGTTGCTCAACTGTCTTAGGTCTTCTTTGTCGCATCTTCCTCTTTATGATGCGCCAAATGTTTTGATCTGGACTGCAGGCTGGCCATTTCAGTACCCGGATCCTTCTTCTATGCAGCCATGATGTTGTAATTGATGCAATATGTGGTCTGGCATTGTCATGTTGGAAAATGCAAGGTCTTCCCTGTGAGAGACGACGTCTGGATGGGAGCATATGTTGTTCTAGAACTTGGATATACCTTTCAGCATTGATGGTGCCTTTCCAGATGTGTAAGCTGCCCATGCCACACGCACTCATGCAACCCCATACCATCAGAGATGCAGGCTTCTGAACTGAGCGCTGATAATAACTTGGGTTGTCCTTGTCCTCTTTAGTCCGGATGACATGGCGTCCCAGTTTTCCAAAAAGAACTTCAAATTTTGATTCGTCTGACCACAGAACAGTTTTCCACTTTGCCACAGTCCATTTTAAATGAGTCTTGGCCCAGAGAAAATGCCTGCGCTTCTGGATCATGTTTAGATATGGCTTCTTTTTTGACCTATAGAGTTTTAGCCAGCAACGGCGAATGGCACAGTGGATTGTGTTCACCGACAATGTTTTCTGGAAGTATTCCTGAGCCCATGTTGTGATTTCCATTACAGTAGCATTCCTCTATGTGATGCAGTGCCGTCTGAGGGCCCGAAGATCACGGGCATCCAGTATGGTTTTCCGGCCTTGACCCTTACGCACAGAAATTGTTCCAGATTCTCTGAATCTTTGGATGATATTATGCACTGTAGATGATGATAACTTCAAACTCTTTGCAATTTTTCTCTGAGAAACTCCTTTCTGATATTGCTCCACTATTTTTCGCCGCAGCATTGGGGGAATTGGTGATGCTATGCCCATCTTGACTTCTGAGAGACACTGCCACTCTGAGAGGCTCTTTTTATACCCAATCATGTTGCCAATTGACCTAATAAGTTGCAAATTGGTCCTCCAGCTGTTCCTTATATGTACATTTAACTTTTCCGGCCTCTTAATGCTACCTGTCCCAACTTTCTTGGAATGTGTAGGTCTCATGAAATCCAAAATGAGCCAATATTTGGCATGACATTTCAAAATGTCTCACTTTCAACATTTGATTTGTTATCTATATTCTATTGTGAATAAAATATAAGTTTATGAGATTTGTAAATTATTGCATTCCTTTTTTATTCACAATTTGTACAGTGTCCCAACTTTTTTGGAATCGGGTTTGTAATATGGTGAGGCCCTTACAGGTAAATGGTATAATGTGTAGGCTGTTACACTGTTGAGTGTAGTTTGTGATTGCCATGATGGCTGACCAAGTGTTTTGCATGCCAACATTTGTCTAGGCTTTCTGTTACTTTCGGATCGTCTTAGTCTATCATAATTTTTTGACTTCTCAACTCATCTGACTGAATAACTATATACTATATACAGTTGAATACTGTAAATATTGATGGCTAGGATGGCCAATGTGTGGACAGCAAGCTACTGTATATATACTGTATACTGTATATATACTGTACTGTACATTTTACTGTATAATGCAGTATTTTTTTCGCTTTTGAGTCTGGCTTGTCTCTGGTGGTTGAGGAACCGAAATCATCTGAGCATTATCACATGGAATCAGGCCCTTCTACATTGTTTGGTGTGCAGATAATATTTGAAAATGAAAATTTAGGCATCAAGTATTTGTATAATTTGGATATTGAAGAGTGGACAAGGCATGTAACTTTCATCCTTACATGCTTTGAATTTCATCCTGCTTCTTACTCAATAAGGCTTAATTTACAGTGTTTGAACTTTTTTTTTTCTTTTTTTGGACAATCTTCTTCCTTCGGCTTTTCCCTTCAGGGGTCGCCACAGCGAATCATCTCTCTCCACCTATCCCTATCTTCTGCATCCTCAACACTTGCACCCACTAGCTTCATATCCTCATTAATTCCATCCATATACCTCCTCTTTGGCCTTCCTCTTTGCCTCCTGCCTGGCAGCTCCATGTCCAACATTCTCCTACCAATATACTCCCTCTCCCTCCTCTGAACATGTCCAAACCATCTTAATCTGGTCTCCCTAACTTTGTCCCCCAAACGTCCAACATGAGCTGTCCCTCTGATGTACTCGTTCCTAATCCTGTCCAATCTTGTCACTCCCAAAAAGAACCTCAACATCTTCAGCTCTGCTACCTCTAGCTCGGACTCCTGTCTCTTCCTCAGTGACACTGTCTCTAAACCATACAGCATGGCCGGTCTCACCACTGTCCTGTACACCTTCCCCTTGATTCTCGCTGATATTTTCACAGAAAATCACACAGAACTCCCGACACCTTTCTCCAGCCATTCCAACCTGCCTGCACTCGCCTCTTTACCTCTTTCCCACACTCTCCATTACTCTGGACTGTTGACCCCAAGTACTTAAACTCCTGTACCTTCTTCACCTCTTCACCCTGTAACCTTACTGTTCCACTTCCCTCCCTTTCATTCACACACATGTACTCAGTCTTACTACGACTGACTTTCATTCCTCTTCTCTCCAGCGCAAACCTCCACCTCTCCAGGTTTTCCTCCACCTGCTCCCTGCTCTCACTACAGATCACAATGTCATCTGCAAACATCATTGTCCAAGGAGACTCCTGTCTGACCTCCTCTGACAACTGGTCCATCACTATAGCAAACAGGAAGGGGCTCAGAGCCGATCCCTGATGCAGTCCCACCTCCACATTGAACTCCTCTGTCTGACCTACAGCACACCTCACCACTGTCCTGCTCCTCTCATACATGTCCTGCACCACTCTGACATACTTCTCTGCTACTCCTGACTTCCTCATACAGTACCACAGCTCTTCTCTTGGCACCCTGTCATACGCTTTCTCCAAGTCTACAAACACACAGTGCAACTCCCTCTGACCATCCCTATACTTCTCCATCAAAATCCTCAGAGCAAAAATTGCATCTGTTGTGCTCTTTCTGGGCATGAAGCCATACTGCTGCTCACAAATTTCCACTACCTTCCTTAACCTAGCTTCCACTACTCTTTCCCATACCTTCATTGTATGGCTCATCAACTTTATCCCCCTATAGTTACTGCAACTCTGCACGTCACCCTTATTCTTAAATATCGGCACTAACACACTTCTTCTCCATTCCTCAGGCATCCTCTCACTTTCTAAAACCCTGTTGAACAAACTAGCTAAAAATTCCACTGCTGCCTCTCCCAGACACTTCCAGACCTCCACCGGGATGTCATCAGGACCGACTGCCTTTCCACTTTTCATCCTCTTCAAAGCCTTCCTGACTTCATCCTTTCTAATCTTATCTACTTTCTGTTCCACAGAGTTCATCCCTTCTACTCTTTTTTCCCTCTCATTTTCCTCATTCATCAGCTCCTCAAAGTACTCCTTCCATCTCCTCTGTACACTCTCCTCACTTGTGAGCACCGTTCCATCTCTATCCTTAATAACTCTAACTTGCTGCACATCCTTCCCATCTTGATCCCTCTGCCTAGCTAACCTGTACAAGTCCTTCTCTCCTTCTCTAGTGTCTAACCTAGTGTACAACTCGTCATATGCCTTCTGCTTGGCCTTAGACACCTCCCTCTTCACTCTGCGCTGTAACTCCTTGTATTCCTGTCTATTCTCTTCAGTCCTGTCCATGTCCCACTTCTTCTTGGCTAACCTCTTCCTCTGGATACTATCCTGAACTTCCTCATTCCACCACCAAGTCTCCTTATCTTCTTTCCTCCTTCCAGATGACACACCCAGCACCTTTCTCCCTGTCTCCCTGATCACTTCTGCTGTAGTTTCCCAGTCATCTGGCAGCAATACCTGCCCACCCAGAGCCTGCCTCAACTTCTGTCTAAATTCCTCACAACATTCCTCCTTTTTCAGCTTCCACCACTTGGTTTTCTTCTCTATCTCTGACCTCTTCTTCTTACAGACCATCAGAGTCATCCTACATTATAAAAACCATTTTAATATGCAGAAATACAGTATAAAGAGCCGTTGCATTGCAGATAGCTCTTAGATATCTAGATAGAGTCTGAAGAGTGAGTATATTGGTAGGAGAATGTTGGACATGGAGCTGCCAGGCAGGAGGCAAAGAGGAAGGCCAAAAAGGAGGTATATAGATCGAATAAATGAGGATCTTTCCTCAAAAACAAAATAGCTATTACACCATCCTATCCAATCAATGGGTCTGAATATGGTGACGTTGCCGTACGCCTGCTAGAGGGCCCTAGTGACACCAACTCAAAATCTGTTTGGTTGAAGCAAAAGTTTAATTGACATTTATTTTGTGTTAGAGGGCCTGCAGAACGGATTGTGAAGGCCTCCGGGCAGACTTCTTTGACTTTGACCCTGCCTGGCAACAAATGATGGCTGAAATGTGATTGGTTAAATGCTTTAATACAAAAATACATGTCTGGAAGCAGCACAACCATCGGAAAAGCTATGAAAGGAAGCTGACAGACCATTTGGAATTATTTAATAAGTATTCATGGACAAAATATAATTAACATCAGTTTGTGATTTAGATATTTTTTTAGGCCAGCAGCGAAGGCCTTGCAGGCCCTGACGGTCCGCCACTGATTATATATATATATATATATATATATATATATATATATATATATATATATATATACTGAATTACAACAATTCTGCAAAAATGAGTGGACAAAAATTCCTCCAAAGCGCTGTAACAGACTCAGTGCAAGTTATCAAAAACGCTTGATTGCAGTTGTTGCTGCTAAGGGTGGCCCAACCAGTTATTAGGCTAAAGGGGCAAATACTTTTTCACACAGGGCCATGTAGTTTTGGATTTTGTTTTCCCGTAATAATAAAAACCTTCATTTAAAAACTGCATGATGTGTTTACTTGTGTTATCTTTGACTAATATTTAAATGTGTTTGATTATCTGAAACATTAAAGTGTGACAAACATGCAAAAAAATAAGAAATCAGGGCCAACACTTTTTCACACCACCGTATATATATATATATATATATATATATGCCCTGGTGGAGAAGGCAGCAGAATTCCATAGCTGTTAGCTGGGTGTGCGTGATTGTGTGGGTAAATTAAGTGCATGGGTAAAGGCTGTGTGCAAGGAAGATATTGGGATGAATTTATGGCAACAGATTTGTAGTGAACTAAGAGGAGAACCTGCCTTACATTTACGTCCTCCTTTCGAAGAAATCTTGCTTTGTCAAGGGACTGTTACGGCCGGTGGTGTCCGGCTGGATATAGCAGACCCAATGCGAAGCTTAACACGGAAAATCGGGGTTTTATTGAACATAAAGCACGAGACAAGAACACCAAATGGGAAACAAACAGAAACCGCGACACTACATCGGCCTACACACAAACAAGGACTAGCAACTAAAGCTGACAAAGACAGGACTATAAATAGGAAGCATAATCATAGAAACATTAGGTGCAGGTGAACATTAATTAAGACACAATAGGACAGGGCGGGGCTTAACTAACACATGGCCGAAGGAAACAAACACAGACATGACATAACCAACCCCATGCTGAGAGCCCCCTAGTGGTCCAACCTCAGCCCTGCAACCCATAACATCTCCCCCCTCTCAAAGGCACGGCTCCCGACGCGCCACACCCTAGCCCTCCCCGAGAAGCAGGGCAAGGCACTTGGGGGGGAGAGCGAGAAGCAAAAGCAAGGCGAGTGGGGGGAAGCAAGGACCAAGGCGAAGCAAATGGGGGGACCGAGGATCAAGGCGAGGCACGTGGGGGGAGTGAGAAGCAGGAGCGAGACAAGTGGGGAGAGCAAAGGACCCGACGGCAAGGCCAAAGGGTCCAACCCGACGTCCACAGCTGAGGGGAGGCGCCGAACGATGACCACAGCCGAGCAGCAGGGCCAAGCGACGTCCACCACCGAGCAGCAGCGCCGAGTGACGTCCACCACCGAGCACTCACACCAAGCGACGTCCACCAACGAACGACGGTTCTGGGGCGATGATGTCCATCTCGCTGGAGTCTGGAACTCCCCAAGGGGCGGGAGGGTGGGAGCAAGGTGTTGCCGGAACTCTCCTCCACTGGCGACGGGCGGGGCAGCGCCCCCCACGGAAGCTATATTGTGGGGCGACGCCCCCTCAGGAACATGGGCGGAGCGAGATTCGGAACGAACAAAACTACAAAAAAAAGGTTTGGGTCCGGGGCCCTGGCCGGAACTCTCCTCCGCCGGCAAGCATTGGGGCAACACCCCCCACGGAAGCTACATTGTGGGGCGACGCCCCCCACCGGAACCTAGGCGGAGCGAGAGCCAGAAAAAAAACCTGAAAACTCCGGCCCTTGGCCGGAACTCTCCTCCGCAGAATAAAAACGGGGGCACGCCCCTCACGGAAGCTACATCGTGAGGCGACGCCCCCACGGGAACAGGAACGGAGTGAGAAAAATCAAAATCCTCCAAAAGGCTAACTTTTCTGCTGGGACCCTCCTCCTTTCCCTAACCACGGGTGGAGAGAGGGGCGGAATAAAAAAAAAACCCCAAAAAAACACTCCGACCCGGAGCGCAAACTAAAAACGAGCAAAACAATAAAACCCGGAAACGAAAAACTAACCTTCTCGCGGAAGCTTCGCGCTGGATCTGTTCGGTTTGGGCTAGTCCTTCTGTTACGGCCGGTGGTGTCCGGCTGGATATAACAGACCCAACGCGAAGCTTAACGTGAAAACAGGGTTTATTAACATAAAACATAAAGCACGAGACATGAACATAAAACAGGAAACAGGAAACAGGAAACGGAAACCGCGACACTACATCGGCCTACATACAAACGAGGACTAGCAACTAAAGCAGACAAAGACAGGACTATAAATAGAGAACATAATCAGGGAAACATTAGGTGCAGGTGAACATTAATCAAGACACAATAGGACAGGGCGGGGCTTAACTGACACATGGCCGAAATAAACAAAAACAGACATTAGTGCTTGTTCTTCTGAGTTACAGTATTCTTGTTCCATTTCTATGTTTATTCTTGCCTGTGATTGGGTTGTCCTCTGCTATTGTCATTTCTACCCATTCGAATTGTTCTTGATCGTAATCACCTGATAATGATGGATAGATTCCTGCTCGCTTCTTGTCTGCATTCTGTCTGCTGTGATAAGGAGGTGGTTCATTTCCTTCCCTTTCCTGTTTGATGTTTACTGCCTTCTTCTTTTTTCTCCTCTTCTTGTCTTTTCAATGCTTGTGTCACTGCTTCTTCTTTCTCCCTGTTGCTCTTCCCTTCTCTCATGTACCACTCCAGAATCTCCAGGCACTTAGATCTTTTGCCTCTTGATTTGTCGTTGACATTCTTGGGTTTCCAGTGCCTCAGCATCTCTTTGACTTCTGTGCAGAAGTTTTCATTAAATGTTCCCTCCACCGGCCACTGCAGTTTGCCTTGGGTTCTCTCATGCCATTTTCTCATGCACTTCCTGATGTATTTTTCATCATTCTTGTGTTGTGCTGTTATGATGTCCACTTATGCGGACTGGCCTTTCCTGTCACTCATGACGCACCCCTGCTGTGCTCTGTGTGCACTATTTCTTTCGCCTGGGTTTTTCTTCTTATATGACCACGTCAGTAGGACGTTTATCTGTTTTACTGTTACACTCGGTCTCACTGGATTTTTCCTCAATCTCCCCTATTGCATTAAGTTTGTCTATCAGTACTGATGTTGTGAATCCTCTCTTGGTTTTCTTCTCTATCTCTATCTTTGACCTCTTCGTCTTACAGACCATCAAAGTCATCCTACACACCACCATCCTATGCTCTGGCTCTGGCATCCGTTGTCTGGCTACACTCTCTCCCACAACCACTTTACAGTCACTAATCTCTTTCAGATTGCCTCTTCTACATAGGATGTAGTCTACCTGTGTTCTCCTACCTCCACTCTTGTAGGTCACTCTATGCTCCTCCCTCTTCTGAAAATAAGTGTTAACCACACCCATGTCCATCCTCTTAGCAAAGTCCACTACCATCTGTCCTTCAAGGTTCCT
>JAUCMX010000017.1:18471310-18511234 GCA_033459395.1 Hemibagrus guttatus | reverse complement strand
TGCCGAGGCATTTCATTTTCATACTGTTTTGCGCACATTAATTCTTGAAATGACTCTGTGCTGCTTTTGTCTCCTAGGTGTGGCTGCAGAAACCCTTTCAGCACCTCAACAGTCATGTCTACCGTATTCATCAGCATATCCTTAAAGTTTCCTGGTTTTATTATCCGTAAAGGTCCCCTGACTAATTCTGCATCTTTAAAATTCTCTTTGACCCCATCTACAATTTGTCTGCATACACTGCTGTATGTAATGTCTGATACATAATCACCAATTTGTCCCCCCTATATTTTAAACTCAGGTAGGAAAGGTCTCTTATGGAGACCACCCACCCTGGTGTCAACTGTGTGGTTCGTTTTGGGTAGTTTCTATGTCGTCTAGTGTCAAAGTTAGGTGTGACAGGTTGTGCTAGTGGAGAGTGTTATGCAGAGGTTGTGTGGTAATGAAAAAGTCTCTTAGTTCTTCATAGCTTGGATGTGTTACGTTTAGGTTAATGTCTGAGTTTGTGTTTGCGAAACTAACTTCCCCTGGGCCAGCTACAACTCCATGTGTTGTTTCATGAACAGTATCTGTATCTGTGGTGATGTGACTAGTAGTAGTGGATGTTTGTTGTGTGGGTTCAATGTGTGCATCTACATTCACATTATCCTCAACATCATTACCTATGGGCACAGAGATAGTACAAGCTTGCTCAACAGAATCAACAGCTTCTTATAAAACCAACACTTCAGGCATTCCGCTATCCTTCAACTCTAGCAAGCGTGTGCTGTACATGAAGGCATTGATATACTCAAAGCAGCCCTCCTGATCTCCAGTGTCTAGTTTGGGTAGGTCTCTTCCTGGTATTGGACCAATGCTCTTGGCGATTTGAAACAGTTCACCAGCAGACAAGGTGAGTAAGGTCTTCCTGATGTTCCACTCCAGGCTCTTTATCTGCCATGATGACACCTTTTCACAATCACACCTCACGTTGCGTTCACAAGCCAGCCGAAACACCCTCTTTGACGGTATTCTCCTAAGCACTTGATCACAGCAGCAGCATTCGCACTCCGTTGGTCCCATGGATCAAAAACCTCTGGATCAGCTTCCCACAGGCATCAGGAGACGATCCTGGATGAGCTCCCAAGAATCTGTTCCAGGCCCCAGTAAGAAGGGCAGGTAGACAAATTACTAGGCCTGTTAAAACAGGAGAAAAGAAAGAGAGAGAAGTAACCCTTCCCCAGTGGGTATAAGTGGAGTAGGCGCAGTGTTGGTCATTTACCCCAGTGGTCCCCAACCTTTTTATCGCCGCGGACCGGTCAACGTTTGATGATTTTACCGCGGCCCGCTGAGGGGGGGACGTTGATTGTTTATATTTTAGATTGTTTTGATTTAATAATTTTAATTTAATTGTATTTAAACATGCCTTCAAAATAAAATACAGTTACACCAAAAAATGAATATAAAGTGATTTAACATTTTAACTCAGTAGAACGCTAAATCAATGAGAACCCTGAGCTTGTTTCTTTGCAACGAGACAGTTCCATCTGGGGGTAATAGGAGACAATGACACCCGAAGTGTGTTGCTTATGTCCAGTTTATTCCGTTGTTTTGTTTTGGTTGCTGTCACTGCAGAAAACCCCGTTTCACACAGATAGGATGTCGGAAATGGCAATAGGGATTTAAGTGCTGTGGTGGCAATCTCAGGGTATTCCGCCATGACTTTAATCCAGAGACACCGGCAGAGTTGTTGTCTCGAACGTAGTTTTAAGGCCGCCGTCATTTGCAATCTCCAGCAGTTGATCTTCTTCTTGCACAGACATGCTAGATTCGCCTGGTTTGTTGACAAATGGGTCGCGCATCCATTCCTTACCAGTTCGTGGGTCTTTTGTGGTTGGGAAGTAGCGCTCGAACTCTTTTAAAAGCAAAGACAGGTGATCGTGCACCAACTGGGAGAATGAATGCTCAGGCTCAGTCTCGCCTAAAATCCCCGCTAATGTCTGAAACATGTCTAAAATGCCTCTGTTCACGCGCCGTCCCCACAACTCCAGTTTGGTTTTAAATGCAGCTACTTTGTCTGCCAACTTGAAAACAGTTGTCATTTTCCCCTGAAGGCACAGATTGAGTTCATTGAGCAGGCTGAATATGTCACACAGGTAAGCCAGTTTTGCGACCCATACCTTGTCACTGAAATGTGCTGCCAGCAATGACTTCTTTTCTGAGAGAAATCTTTGCAATGGCTCTCATAATTCAAATAATCTGGTTAGCGATTTTCCTCTGGATAACCATCTTATTTCTGTGTATAAGATCTGTTCTCTGTGTCCATCTCCTCACAAAGCTGCTCAAACAGGCGCGAGTTAAGGGCGTGTGCTTTGATGTGGTTAATAACTTTAACGACATCAATCAATACGCTGTTAAATTCCGGTGACATTTTTCGGCTTGCCAGCATTTCCCTGTGAATGATACAATGCGTAGATTCACTAAACATGAGAAAGTACCGGTAAAAAGAAAAAAAACCGCCCCGATATCACGATATTTTGTGCATGCGCGGTATTGGTGCGGCTTTAGGTGACGTCTCTCAGCTCCCGGTTAACGTCTCGTCCATGGAAAGACGCACAAACCCGAGAGAAATACACCACAGTAAATAAAATGGAAATAATTTAATGTTCCTTGGGCGGCCCGGTACCATTTGATCCACGGACCGGTACCGGTCCGCGGCCCGGGGGTTGGGGACCACTGATTTACCCCATTTACCCTCCCAAAATCCTTTAAGAAGAGATCATCAGCCTCAAAATAAAAGTCCCACACATTGACAATACAAAATCTTATTTTTAAAATAAACAATCACCACAGAAGTTGATAAAATCAAATAAATATGAAATCACTGCTAAAGTAATTAAGAAAAAGGAACACAATACACAAATGTGCACCAGCTTTTGTGGGTACCACACTTTCAAACTAAAGCTGAAAGTCTGCACCTTTATCTCATATGCTGTGGTAGACAGCTGTTCCTATTTCTTTATTGGTTCTGAAGAACAAAAAAAAAATTGTGTTTTTTCTGACTAAATGCACTTTTTTGCCGTACAGCACTTACACAACACAACAAATGTATAGACATCAATTGAATTCTGATTTCTAATTGAGCTTTTACAGTTTTTACACAGTGATTGTCTATAAGAATAATACAAGTTCACAACACAGTCCAATTAGCATTAAAGCTTCACTATAGTTAACAACACCAGCTTTAATGCTGCATACTAACAGAGGAACACACACTGCTGGGTTTAGGAGTTTTGTACTCAGAGTCTGATCACTGGCTGAAATACCAGTGCAACCTGTTGATAAAGGTCACATCAAGCTGTGTGCTTGTGTTGCAATGATGACACATTAACTGTCCCAAGTTTGTCCATGTTAACCTTTGGTGTTTCCTTTAATCTCAAAGGATGGAGTTTCACCAAAGCTGAATCTTAAATATAAAACTGAAGTGAATTGCTCATACAGAGGCTTGACATGAAAGGAATAATAGAGATTCCTCCGGCGCTATGCTGTGCAGGATGTGCTGCCAGGAACAAGCTGTGCTCAACTGCTCACTCCTCAGGAGACACAAAAGGTACTATGTCCTTTCTGCAGCACTTGATCATTTAAAAAAAAAACTTACAAAGAAACAGAAACAGACTTATTCTGGCTGAAGCACTTTTTATATTAAAAAAACATATTGAGTGATTGAAGTGTTAAGATTATTTGATCTTGTAACAAGTTTAAATCCAGTAGATGGTGGTATAGCACTTTAATAGACTACATGCAGCTATTCCATTGTGATGTAGACACTCTCTACACACAGCATACTAGTTCATGACCAGTGTCCTGACTGTAACCATGAGCAACACCAATGCTTCTATACAAGACAAATAGAAAGCAGGATTATTTAAACAGTTTAGTTCAACATTTTTAAAATAGCACAGGACTGACTGCATTTTTGAAAACAGATCTACCTAAGCGGAGACTACAGTAGAATTTCCCATTGGTGACTGAGGTCAATTTCCCTGTGATTTCACCATTAAACAATACAATAGATCCATTAGGCACATCCCAATATGCTGTAGCTAGATCTCTCTCTGGTGAAGAAAAGAATAATACAATAGCTATTGATAATATCTAGTTAATTCATACAAAACATTTTCTCAACTCCAGGCTTATGGACCCATTGTGCTCTTTGAACCCTCAACTACTAGATAAGGTTTTGGTTACTGTGTAAGCTGGTAGGTACTATATAACTTGAGTTGAAGACCCCAAAACATCGCAGTGTGACCTTTTAGTCAGTCTCAGCATGTTAAGGGGTAGAGGACCTGCAAGTCACTGCTCTAATGTAAGAAAGAGATGTCGCAGTTGGTGACACTGACTTCCACCATGAGTGCCTTAATAATTAAAGACAAATAACTACACTAGAATACAAAATACATTTATGGCCAAGACACATCCACTATCAAAGTACCTTTTAAGCACCATCCATCATACCTCTGCTACATGCTGTTCCTGGAAATGAAAGTGGCATTTGACTCTGTGGCACTACCAGTATGGCAACTACCATAACTGACTTCCCAACATTTGAATCAACAAGTCGAATCTAGCCTTAGAAAAACATATCTGATTAAAGTAAGTGTATATACTAAGTTGTTCTCTAAAAGCTGGCTGCTTGTGTTACATTAATCCCAAGATGTTTGCAGAAAGCATTAAAGGACATCTTACTCTTCTTCTTCTTCTTCTTCTTTTGGCTTTTCCCTTCAGGGGTCGCCACAGCAAATCATCTCTCTCCACCTATCCCTAGCTTCTGCATCCTCAACCCTTGCACCCACTAGCTTCATATTCTCATTAATTCCATCCATATACCTCCGGGTACTCCAGTTTCCTCCCCCGGTCCAAAGACATGCATTGTAGGTTGATTGGCATCTCTAAATTGTCCGTAGTGTGTGATTGCGTGAGTGAATGAGAGTGTGTGTGTGCTCTGCGATGGGTTGGCACTCCGTCCATGGTGTATCCTGCCTTGATGCCCAATGACGCCTGAGATAGGCACAGGCTCCCTGTGACCCAAGAATAGATCGGATAAGAGGTAGACAATGAATGAATGAATGTTATGCTTGTACTGGTCCGGCCCACTTTTCATCTAATTAGGCTGTATGTGGCCCCTGAACCAAAATGAGTTTGACACCCCTGATCTAATTGTTCATACTAATTTTCAGGATCAAATATATATACATATATATTTCATTGTTTACAACCTGTGTCTTGTGTTATGTACCACAAAAATGGTCAGATTAATGCAGTTAGTGCAGTGATTTTCAACCACTGTGCCGAGGCACACAAGTGTGCCGTGTAAGATCGCCAGGTGTGCTGTGGGAAATTATTTAATTACACTTAATTTATCCAAAAAATAATTTTTTAGTTACTTCAAATAATTTGCCATTGTTGAACGCCCGTGCATGCGATGTAATGACTGGCAGAGTAATGAAATACTCCTCCACATCAGTAGGTAGGGCAATAATGGCCTTGTTCATTCATGACTATAGTAACAAGAACGCAAACTATTTTTTATACCTGCGTGAACACACTGAGAAACAGGCAACTTTAATTTAATAAAAAACCACAATGGTGAATGAGAGAGCCCAGGTTTCCTATTGAGAGAGTATAAACAAATTGAGAGATTTAATTTTTCAGTAGATATACATTGTGTTAGGCTACAGTGTGTCATTTTGCAAAGTCTTTGGTTGGTGGTGTGCCGTGCGATTTTTTTTATGTAAAAAATGTGCCATGCCTCATAAAAGGTTGAAAAACACTGAGTTAGTGGACAGTAATAACTGCTTAATATTTTAACATGGTTTACAGCATTAATATGTATTTATTTTTTGTCAGAAATGTGATCTGGACCCTAGCACAAACACATTGACTTATCAAAACAGTAATACATCCATGAAGCTAACATAACAAAATTTTTGCCATATTCAGAAATTAATCTTTTTTATTTATTTACAGTTCACAGTTAGACAGTCAGCTAAAACGAGCCACCATGACAAGACATTAAGAAACGTATAAATATCTTTCTGTTCACAATGATCAGTGTTTGTTGCTAACTCTAGCTAGCTATCGGCTAACTAACAGCCAGCTAACCCCCCCCCCATCAAGCTGACGCTATCCTTATGTAGCAGAATGGAACCGGACACGACAGTAGCCATGTTCCTTTATCCCGAGAACCTACTCACATTTGAAGAGAAACACGGTAAGTACAGCATTAGGAGCGAATTCAAAAACTGCTTTTTGCTGTACTGTTTTAAGAAGAAATACCGGCGTGATTCACCATCATAAGAAGTCAGAGACTGCAATTGATACCGAGAAGAAAGCGCCACCTGCTGGGATGTTTCTGAACGGCTTTAAAAGTGCATCTTCACCGGCTGTTTTGGGTACCATGTCCACGGCAGTGGGCTCACAGCGGACTCCCAGAGGTAAGTGTTTTAATCCAGACTCTTCCATCAAAATTTAGTAATATATTATATAGTTTTATTGTTATTACCCTGTTTGAAAGGTAATTTGAATGGAAAAGGGCTTGGTTAAAACCTTAACTGTAACCATAACTATGGTAACAAACAAGAGGACCTATAAATAAGTTGAACCTAATGTTTCTATCAGTGGGACGTTTAAAAATAAAAACGTATACTTTGAAAAAATAGGCAGAATCTTCTTCTTCTTCTTTCGGCTTTTCCCTTCAGGGGTCGCCACAGCGAATCATCTCTCTCCACCTATCCCTATCTTCTGCATCCTCAACACTTGCACCCACTAGATTCATATCCTCATTAATTCCATCCATATACCTCCTCTTTGGCCTTCCTCTTTGCCTCCTGCCTGGCAGCTCCATGTCCAACATTCTCCTACCAATATACTCACTGTCCCTCCTCTGAACATGTCCAAACCATCTTAATCTGGCCTCCCTAACTTTGTCCCCCAAACATCCAACATGAGCTGTCCCTCTGATGTACTCGTTCCTAATCCTGTCCAACCTTGTCACTCCCAAAGAGAACCTCAACATCTTAAAAAATAGGCAGAATATACTTTAAACTATTATTGTGATTATTGGGAGGCATTTTTACCTCTGTATTTTAACGTGTTTATACATCAGAGGTCGCCAACACTGCAAGCTAGCAGTTGCTAACTTCGGAAGTTTGGGTCATTTTACTGAGTTGGATCATTGAGAGCATTTAGAAATTACTGAACATTTACTGACTCGGATCATTGAGAGCATTTAGAAATTACTGAACACTTACTGACTCGGACCATTTTGTTTATTTATTTCATTTCAGCTGAATATAATTGTAATGCTACGTGTTAGCCGCAAACATTGATCACATTTAGAATAAGACTATAAAGCAACCAAGGACAAAACGACACTGACAGGAACAAGAAAACTTTTTTTTATTATTGTTCAGAATAATTGTCTTATTGTCTTTTGATAATTTTATGATAATTCCTACATATTATACAACATTACGTTAGTATTATTGAATAAAATACCTAGCAAGAGGTCACGTGATGAACGAGTTTCCGCCACAGACTGCATAGCCGAAGACTATGAGGCTGAAATGAACTAATCATCAATAAATATTAAATAATCATCAAGAAATATGAAATAATCATCAATAAATAACAGAATCCATGTGAATGAAGGAAATCTGACACTAATAAATGATAAGTCTAGTCAGCAAACCTGTTGTGTAAAACCAAGTAACTCAACTCAACAATTAGCATGCTGCTTGTGTGAATTTAAATTAATTTATTGCAAAATATGACTTCGATATTGACATTTTATTCAAGTTCACACAAAAATGGTTTATGGGAATAAGCTATGTAAATAAATGTTATTATTAATATAACACGACTAGCTCTTGGTCACCCTAATTTTGTCAAAGTTGTGAAAAAAAGGTTGGAGACCCCTGATATATACTCACTGATAAAATTTCCTTACTGACTTACTGCTTGGGAAGTAACAGGTTAAATTGTCAATCAATAGTGAGAAAAATGACAGCTGTATGAGACAAAAAGGTAACAAAACCGTAAGGAAAATAACTTTAAATCAACGTGTAAGGAGAGGAGTTTAGCTATATAAGTATACACACAGCAAGAGGAGAGGGGAATAACACCACTTCTTAGTTCAGATGATAGCAAGGATTTAGAAAAGGGTTGAGAAATATTTTATAGTTCATATTTTTGTTGCATAAAAAAGATTTATTTTTGGATTCATGCATATAACAAAATTTACATTATATTCTAAGCAAATCTTATAATATAGTACTACTACTACTTAAAATAAAATAATAATAATAATAATAATAATAATAATAATAATAATAATAATAATAACAGTCCTACTCTGACAGTTAAAGTGTCCTGCCAGCAGTAGCAAATGAAAAATTTTGATTTGAATAATTGCCATTCTACCTTTGTTTGGTATTTCTTGATTTTTGCTTTTGTATAGTGTAACACATTTTTAGCATATAAATATAATCTTTTTAGATTATATGACACTGGGAGGATGGTACACAGTGACAGAAAGTGACTCACTTTAGCAATATTCACCATAAATAATTGTCTAAGGCGTATATATGTATATATTAATGTCTGTGGAATATATTTTAATGGAAAATGAGTCTATCTAAGATTATGAGTAACCCTGCACTAGTGAGTTAATGATTAATGTGAGCAGAGCAACCGGCTCATACGTATATTAATACAATATATACGCTTTTGTGTGCATTGCTGCATTATTGCTAGTTTATATGTACAAAACTGTCCTGAAGAAGTAATTCTCTTCCCATGTTTAATGTTAAACATCACCCAACGCAGTAAACTAAAAGTGTTCTTTGCGTCACTGTTTCAATCCCCAGCTAAGCTGGTAAAGGATGCTCAGCGTCACAGTAAAATCCCAAGATGTGCCAAAAGGACCATACACGCTGTGTATGGTCAGATTCAAACGAGCCTCCGCGGAAGAGACGAAAAATAGAGAGAAGTCCACAGAAACCTAACCAACCCATTAAACATCTTTCCAAATGTAAGGCAGACCTCATAGGTGAAATGGATAAAATGTAGGCTGAGTTACATGAATAAGAGACTCATAATTGGATGCGTTTTGCAGCACATTGGACGAAGGCGTACGTGGAAGGAGAACTTCTGGGTGCATGAGGATTTGGCTGCGTGTTTGCTGGGATACGCAATGAAGACGGATTACCAGTAAGTCTTTCCATTTCTGTTTTTACTCTAGATTTTGGCCCATTTTCTACACAATCAGATCAAATGCTGCCAGGTATTAGTCAGAATCTTGAATGTTAAAACTGAACTCAGGAATAGCAGTGTTCACTGGTAGGAGACTGTGCCCTTTGAAGGAGGCTGATTCTTAACCTCCCTTTATTTTGACATATTTTGCTGCTACTCTTGATATCATGGATCACTATAGCATTGTGGGATTGGCAGTAAAATTGCAAAGCTGTTATTCAAAAGCAGTAATTACTGCTCTTTCATGCATGTTTAAAATTGTATAACCTCACAAGCCAAATGAGTCTGAAGACCTCTTTTAGTTACTTTATGTATGTAAATGATTTCATTTAATTACTCATAACACATTCATCTTTCCTCAGGTTGCCATCAAGTACGTCTCCAAAATGATGCCATATGGAAAACTGCAGCTTGTAAGTTTCTTTATCATAATATACATCCTACCTATTACTATAACCTAGCACACATACTAAAAATCAGATTTCTAAGAAGACCTTGATAAGTAGCATTACAAAGGATGGCGTTATGACGTGTGCCACTCATTCTTTCCTTTTTATCCCATACAACAGACAGGATACGGCTGGCTGCCCATTGAGATAGTGTTGATGGTCCTTGCAAACGCCAACACTTGCACAAAGATCTTGAAGATTCTGGACTGGTACGAAGACCCAAAACGCTACGTTGTCATCCTGGAACGGCCTGAACCATGTATGGACCTCGAGGAATTCTCCAGCAAGCAAGGTGGACATTTGACTGAGGTCGAGGTTCGCATTGTTATGTTTCAGCTGATGGAGGCGCTGCAGCATTGTAAGAGCCAGGGAATACTGCACCGTGATGTGAAGCCAGAAAACATCCTGATTCAGACAGACACGTATCACATCAAGCTGTTTGACTTCGGTTGCGGAGACCTCATCAAAGAGTATTACAATGAGTTTGCAGGTGTCTGATCTGAGACCATGAGTTCTTGTTGGCAGCAAGTACTGTGACTCTTTTTCTAAATCTAATGTATCTTTGTTAACAGGCACACGTAAATATGCCCCCCCTGAGTGGTTCACACAGGGGCAGTATCTGGCAGACCCAGCTACCGTCTGGTCTGTGGGCGTGACGCTGTACAGGCTGGTGTGTGGCTGTCTGGCTTTTTGAGACCACTGAGGAAACAATAATTGGCTATCTGTTCCTCCCAGAAAGCCTGTCTCAAGGCAAGGAACTATAAAGACTGATAATCAATGGACTAATTAATATCAGACTGAACTATACCTTATACACAGACTTGAGCAGAGAAAGAAGCATTCGTTTATTTTAATGTATTATATTTTACAAATATGTATTAATTAGACAATATGATGAAATTCACAGGAAATGTGCAGAGTTACAAGTGTGAGGAATTTCTTATGTACTCAACGGCATTTTCTTTAAAGGATTATTTATTATACAGCAGGCTCTTCATAGGGTTAAGCATTAGATTCTTCTTTCTATGTATTGATTTATGTACCTGGGTATTGTGTAACAGAGTGCAGCCATCTGATCCGTTGGTGTCTGAGCACCAATGCAGAAGATAGACCCAGCCTGGAGCAAATACAGCTTCACTGCTGGTTTCACTCACCATTTTTCTGAAGTGCAACATTACAGGAGCCAGAGACCAATGCACTTCCATCTGAAAATTTAAATACATCTGATCTTGTACAGAATTGTATAGAACTTTTGTTATTTGTAATTTGTTAAGAATTTGTAATTAATTATAAAACTTCTTAATACATCTGAAATTTTAAATAGCATCTTAAATAGCATCTGTTGTACATAATCCATGTATTTGCTTAGAAGTGAATTTAATTTTGTGATTTTTTATTCATTTATTATAAAGTATAATCTTCAGCAGAGCATGCATTACATTGTTTGTTTGTTTGTTTGTTTTTTATCATGGATAAGTGTGGTAGGCACAATGCAAAGCTAATTCACTGTATGGCATGGCACTTTGTATAGGAAGGTGAGGGCAAACTGAGAGCATTAATATTGTTTCTGTAAAAAATGACTTGACATGTCAGTCCCAAATGTTTGTTATGAACAGCAAAAAACAAAACAAAAAAAAACCATGACATGATTGCTCGTTGTCACGACTCGCACTAGAGGTGACCGCGAGAGGGAGCCCTCGCCCGTATTTTGAGTTCACTTCCGGATTACCTGGGGATTTAAATACGGTGCGCACCACCTGCACGACGCGAAGTAATGTTCTTGTTGACTATACCGAGCGCTTACCCTGACGGATTTCTGGCTTTGACTTGGATTGTTTATTGGATACTCTTTTGCTTGTTCTTTGATGTTGGTTTGTTTGGTTTTCGGACTTTGGACTGTTTTCGTGTCTCCCTCTTTGGATTACCCTTGTCGGACTTTATTGCTTGGATTTTGGATTACCTGTTGCCGATTTATTGCCTGTCCCCGATTTACGATACTGTGTTTTCCCTACCGCCGGCTCGGCATATGGATCCGGACACTTCCGCCTCTGGCGGAGCCCCGTCACACTCGTGGTGCACAGTATAAAATTAGCTTGTTACTTTAGTTTTCTTTGCAGAGCAGACAATCCTGTACACTAACAGAGTTTTCCCAAATAATCTTTCCTCCACATTCTTCAATTCACATAAAGGATTTCTTTCAATTTAATACATTTTAATGAAAGAACTTTGGTAAACCTTTTCATCTATTAACCATCTATCACTGTACAGGGGTAATTACTTTCCAACATTCATTATCATGGCTGTGATTGGCATAATGCACTAGAATTTTTATAAAGAAGTTAACATCTGAGAGAATTTGTCTTTCATTCACAGCAGTGGTTTAATGTGGTTGTTAAGGAATATTGGTGTTCCTGAGCTCACCATTGCAGTTTTTTGGCCGCAGCTAATCTCCCTGATGGGTTTGTTTTAATTTTCTGGCCTAATAAGGGCAGTGATGGCTTTTTGGACTTTATATTGAGAGTTATACTCAACAGATTCTAAATGCAAAAGCCACCCACGAGACCTTTTCATCACTTCTGCTCACTTCTAAGTGAAATAATGAGAGAATAACATACACATTGTCATGCAACAGCTTCCTATACTGTTAACCTGCATTGGATAAGAATGCTTTTGATACAGAATGCTTTTGTTACAGGTAGACAGATTACTAGCCCTGTTAAAACGGGAGAAAAGAAAGAGATAGGAGAAACACGTCTGCGCTTCCCCAAGTTCCCCAGTGTGTATAAGTGGAGCGGGCGCAGCATCACTCATTTACCAGGGATCTCCCAAAATCCTTTGAGAAGCGATAGTCAGCCTGAAAATAAAAGTCCCACACATTGACAATACAAATTCTTTATTTTTTTTAAATAATCAATCTCCACAAAATTTTATAAAATTAAATGTATATGAAATCTTTGCTAAAGTAATTAAGAAAAAGGAAAAAAAACAAAACACAATACACAAATGTGCACCAACCTCTGTGGGTGCCACTTGCTCCCTGAAAAAAAAAAGAAAAGGCTCCAGCTGCAGTTAATCTAAACCTAATATCACAATGTCCAAACATCACATTCTCTGTTTAATATGCCATTACTGTGGGTGTGTAAGAAGCAAAACTGTATGGATTGTAGGCTGTGTGCTGAAAGGAGTGTGATATGTAATATGGTGAGGCCCTTACAGGTAAATGGTGTAATGTGTAGGCTGTTACACTCTTGAGTGTAGTTTGTGATTGCCATGATGGCTGATCAAGTGTTTTGCATGCCAAAATTTGTCTAGGCTTTCTGTTTCTTTCGGATAATCTTAGTCTATCATAATTTTCTGCTGCCGGATGACTTCTCAATCTGACTGAATAACTATATACTATATACAGATGAATACTGTAAATATTGAGGTGATTCTTAGACTCATCCAGCTGCTGATGGCTTACTTTGATGAGAGAACAGACGGACTGATACTCCTCGCTGATGTAAGTTTTCTTTGTCTGTTATAACTATTCACATTTTTTGTCCAATTGTCTATCCAAGTTGTTTAACATTGTTTGTGTTTGTGTCTACAGATGTCTGCCTCTGCAGCCGATGTTGAGCGTACCTTGAATCTCCCAGCAAGTCCAAGCCTGATACTGCTTGGTTAGTGCCAATGCTTGATAAACAGAACGTTAGTCTGACTGTCTATATTTTTCTTCTCATAGAAGTCATAGTCTCATAGCTTGTTAGAGCATGTTGATGCATAAACCATGACTTTATTTTTTCTATATTGGTTACTGGTAATGAGGGGACACCAGGACAGTGGATGATCAGCATAGAAACTCAAGTCATCTGTGAAGGCCAATCAAGCTTCATGTCTGGGCTTGCCGCAGTGTTAGCAGCCTATTATGTTTTTAACTAAGAATACCAAGAGGAAGCTGCAAGGACCCTAGACTAGTCATTCATGACTTTTTGTGATTTTTTTCTGTTTTCTGTTTTTAGGCGTTTCACTGGTATTAATCCAGAGAAAGGATCAAAGGCCGCCCATGGGAAAGTGGTATCAAAGAAGACAGGGAAAGTGGTCCATAAGAAGTCAGTAACTGTGAATCCACATGTGTCCACCCTCATTAAAAATATCATGGACTTTACGTGGGGATTCATGCCATCTCCATTACATCAAACTTTTACATCCCTGTCTTCCTGCTGGAAAACGGGGCAGATGATCGATGAGGAAGTGCTATTACAAAAAAAAAGGCAGTGCAACAAGATGTTCCACATTAGGCTAAAAAGTTTAAAGTTCATTTGTGCAGTTAAATTTTCTTTCATTCAGGTACATGATTTTGAAGAGTTACTAATGCTTTTTGCAGGGAGTTTGTACTGAACAATGTTTTTAAAACATTTTAGACACATTTTTGGTTTCTAATTTTTTGTTTCTTTTGTTTTGTTTTAGACACATTCAGTTTCTGGCTAATGCTTTTTGTAAACACCAAATCTCCTCCTAGTCTGGGTTAAACCTAATACACAACTTAGGCACCATAAAACCACAGTGGTAGACAGGGCTGGGTATTGTTTAAAATATTAAATACCAATACCATTACCCTAAGTTTTTCCAATACCAATAAGTACTTCTGTCATGGATGCACTGACCACAGACACTCAACCACGCCCCCAATCACCAGAGTTCTAGCACTGACACCTGCACCCAATCACCAGCACACTATTTAGCTCCTTCACTTTACTGAGTCTTTGGCTAGTTGCTTACTCAGAGATTTTGCTTCCTGCTCGTGTTCTATGGATTTATGGTCTCTGCTCCAGCCATGCTTATCTCCCTGGGGACATTGGTTTTGTTCAGACTGCAGTGGTTCATTATTATTACTAGTGCGCTATTGCCAGTTTCAGTTATTTCACCTTATTATTTTTGTGTGTCTTCATTAAAGTCTCTTTGCACTTACCTGCTTCCTCTCAGTCCTCATCCTTGGTGAAATGTGACAACTTCATACTCATACTTCATAGGCGCATTGAATAACAGGAAATCATTAGATTTTTACACAAATGCATTTGGAAAGTCTCCAAAATGTTGACAGATACATGTTGATAAATACAGAACATAGAATGCAGAATGAAAGGACATTTGATTACTTCATACAACTATTTTGAGCAAGTTCATACAACTATTCTTCTAACCCTATAGACAATACCCAGCCCTATACACAATGACATAAAAGATGGCAGTAAGATAGGTAAAAATATTTTCCACACTATCACGAAACAATTTATCTGACTCTAGCTCACTGAAAACTTTACCCCTATCTGACTCCAATTCTACACTGACCCGACAGCTCAGTTGAATGAGACTCTAACTAAAGAAGACGAATCTTGCAGACTGGATGAAGTGCAGATAAAGGTTTTATTTGCAATCAGCGCTGATACAAAAATTGAGATGCTCACGCATGAAAGTCCCAACAAAATCTCTCTTCCAACGCTCTGGGAGCTTTCCTTTTTATGCATTTCTCTTATCAGTTCACAATGTTGCAAATTAACACTCTTTTGCTGGGAAAGTCACACCTCATTTTCTTTTGGATTTTTTGGTGCTTTTTGGACACCATTATCTCTTACACTGTTACTTTTCTGAATACCATTATAATTAAATTTCAGATAGACATTTTATTAAAAAAAGGTGGGCATAATTGCCCTTATCAGTGGAACTTTTCCAGCTTGTTTTTCATCTTTCAACTCATTTTGAATACAGAAGACAGAATGGATAAATCTCAGGGTCACTTCTACTCCTTTTTGTGGCCTATTATTAATTATTACAGTGATTTTTCTTTACATGGTGTATTTAGATGTTTTCTATGTGTATTTTCTTCCAGTTTTCTCTTTTGATACGATTGCTGCTATTCAGCAGGCTGTGCGTAAGATCAGGGCTGAGCTCTTTACCTTATGGGGCACTAATACGCCTTTGTATGGACTGTATGTCCCTATGCACAGCCGTGCCACAGCTGACGCCGCTGTCCAGGTTCCCTCAACTGCTGAGAAGGCCTGCCAGAGTGACATCGCTGATTCTGCTAATACTGCTGAAATGGCGGGTCAAACTCACTGCAGGGTTTACAAGCGCTGCCCTGTTTTCCGTGTCAAGCCCTATGCTGCGAAACCCTGAAGAGAAGTGCTCAATAAAGCTTTGATGCCTGATACCCAATCGTGCTGTCTCCTGGTCATTTTTATTCACACACATATAAGGGGTTACATCCAAAAATTATATTATTATTATTATATTATATAAATTCAAACAATCAAAAATTACTCCTACATTCCCCTATTTTGTGACTTATACGTCACAACACATTCTACATTTACATTTACATTTCTGGCATTTGGCAGACGCTCTTATCCAGAGCGACTTACAGAAGTGCTTTAGTTCTCAGTCACTGAATACATTAACACTGGTTCAATAAGACACAAACTCGGGATACCAGTAGCCTAAACAGTGAGTTGTTTTTTTTTTGTTTTTGGTTTTTTTTTAAACTTTGCAACATATTACGTTAACTGGGAAACATAAGAGCTAGTTTAAGTACTTCAAGAAGAGGTAAGTCTTCAGTTGCCGTTTGAAGATGGTTAGAGACTCGGTTGTACAGATACCTAGGGGAAGTTCGTTCCACCACCTCAGTGCCTTAACAGAGAAGAGTCTAGATGTATACCTACCTTTTTCCCTGAGAGATGGTGGGACCAGTCGAGCAGTGCTAGTTGATCTGAGTGAGCGAGGTGCAGTGCGATATATGCATATTTTTGCAGATCTTTGGCCCCATTGTCGGCATTATACTGGGAGCGCGTAGTGTCCTGTCATGGCACACCATGCATGACACATTTGCAACTGTTCATGCTGTGTAGTGTAACCATTGGTAAAACATGTTACCTGCCCATCTTTCTTGATCCAGTCTGTCCAGAAAACTTGTCACACTCTCAATGCTCTGCTTTTCTCTGCTTGTTATGTTTTTTTTTTTTCTGCAGAATGTCCTTGTGTTGTCCGGGCAGTGTTATCGGAATTTCAATGCGAGTTGTTCCTCCCAAGTCGCCGAACACTATTGTGAACACAACTATCCATAACCCTATACCGGTTCTGGGGCTCTGCAGCAGTGATTCAGATGAAACCAGGCGTTCTTCCCCTTGACCTTCAGCGCTATGGGTGTTGCTAAGACGACTTTCAGCGGTCCGACCCTTCTGGGCTCGTTCCACCTCCGCTTGATGTAGACTTTGATGTAGACTTTGACGTAGACCCAGTCTCCTGGTTTCACAGTTCTCAGCTCCTCATTGATCTCACTCGTCCTCCCTTCAGTAGCAACTTTCACCTGTTGGAATATAGCTCGGTGTATTTCAGTCAAATGCTTTACATAGTTACCCAGTTCGCCTTCAAGCTGCTCAAGTGGAGGGCCTCTGTAAGGTCCTCGTAAGTATGGCACAGGCATAGGTCTTCCAGTGAGCATTTCATGCGGGGTTAGATGAGTCATTCTGTTAGTTTGCATTCTCATACTCATCAATGCTAATGGTAAGGCTTGTACCCAGTTCATTCTTCCAGTCACACAAATTTTTGCCAATTTAGCCTTCAATGTCTCATTAGCTCTCTCCACCATTCCCTGTGACTGTCTATGGTAGACACATTTAACCTATGCCTTATTCTCAGGTACTGGAACATTTTTAGAATTACTCTGTTCACAAAATGGGTGCCACTGTCAGAGCTGATTTTATCAGGAATTCCGAATCTTGGAATAAGGAATTCTCTACACTGAAGTTTAGCTACAGATTCTGCATCTGCCTTTGCTGTTAGGTGGGCCTCAACCCATCTGCTAAATCTGTCTTCTACTACCAGGATATACCTTTTCTCCTCTTTTATTTCGGCCATATCCATAAAATTGATGATCAAATGTCTAAAAGGTCCATCTGGCTCAGGTATATAACCTATAGGAGCCGTGAAACTCTTTCTGTTGTTGTATTCAGCACACACTTCACAGTGTGCTAGCCTGTGATCAACTGTCTGGGCCAAATAAGGTGACCACCATGCTTTTTGAATTCCTTTGATGACTTCACGCCTTGCGCAATGGCTTAAGCCATGCGCATCATTAATCAAAGTTGTAAGACGTGAAAGAGGAGCTACAAAATGTCCTTGTGGACCACACCAGATTCCAGTATAAGCATATTTAACTGCCCCTCTTTTCAACCATTTAGACATTTCATAAACTGTTGGAACTCAGAGTCCCCTCTGAGTGGACACTCTTTTGGGTGGTTCTGAAGTCTTCTGCAATTACCTATATTTACCAAATACTTTGCTAAATTGTAAGAAAAAAAAACTTCTTCAGGCTTCAATGAGAAGAAGCAAACCAGCTTTATTGGCACTCAAAAAACACAGCTTCGGGCCCGATGCGGTCAAGTGCAACCCCCCCACACACAAATTTTCCCTATATATAGGGGCCTTTTCACCTCTCCTTATACTTGTTTGTCAGCGCTTGTTTTGACGATAGATGATTATTCTGATGAATATGCCCCATAAAATCAACCCCTCCTTCGTTTGTCCATAACTGATGGCCTTAAGATTGCCATTCGTTGGCCTCAAGGATACCAATTTCTGGGCCTTTAAGTCAGGCCTAGGCCTGTCTATCATAGTTAACAGGTCACAGTATTTGCAGAAATTAGGTATTTACTAATTTATACTTTAGGAACCTATCTATCATATCCCCTATATCAGAGTACTTGAGGGCTTGCTTTGTGGGGTTATCTGGCATGTATTTAGAGTATTAAAATGTTTCCCCTCCCAATATTTAATTAGTCTTTTATTCATTTATCCTTGTTCATTGTTGGTTTTATTATCTGAGGGCTTAACCTTATTTGCTCTGCAGCTAGTTCAGTTAGGTTTAGTGTAGTTTCCTCCCATATTTTCTAACACAACCCCCTTTTTTGTATTTCCCCTGTACATCATCTCTGTGCTTGACTGCCATTCGGTGATTTCTTATGTTGTTCCATGTTTTGGGTAATACCAGCCACTAGAAAAGGTTCATTCACTGTTTTGATTTAACTTGGGCTTGGGCCCTGCCCTGCCTAACCTATAAACACGGCCACCTGCCATTTGCCTCCGCATCATCTCGCCTCTCACACTCCACTTCCATCTCTGACATCTCTGGTTTTTCCCACGGAACCTTACAGCACCCCTCCACCTCACCTAGGTAAGTCAAATTACCTATTTGCCTACTTCTTATGCTCTCTCTCTCTGTGGTATAGTTTGATTTTAGTACAATGTGTACTTCTATTAATATTATATTAATTTCTCTTTCGGTTGTTTTGTTCCACCAGTCAATTTCATATCTTTTTATTGTCCTATCTGAGAGTTGTTATGACGTTCCCCTGTCCTGTTTCCAGGGTTGCCGTATACTCTGTTTTTAAGAACGTTGGCCTTGATGATTCTCACTATACCATGGTGCGTCGATACAGATGAGCACATGGCTTTGGCTTCACAGGCCAAAGGCCTCTCCGCCGAAGCCTGAGACGCTGCTTTTAGAGTGCTCGCCTCTTAAGATTCGTGGCCACTGAACTCAGCCGCTTCCTATCTTATGTATTGGATAACCTCCTTGTTCTTGCTGGGGCCTCCCCTCCGCTGAGTGGACCCGATGATGTGCCTGACCCTGATGATGAGCCTGGCCCTGATGCTGAACCTGACCTTGATGCTGAGCCAGAACCTGATGCCCTTAATCTCGCTGGGTGTCCTTCCCCCTCTCCTCCTCTTTCTTCTTCCTCCTCTACGTTTTCCTTCCCCCCGTTTTCTCCATCTTACTCCCCAACTTCTCCTACTGCCCACTATGATGATATCTTGGCTGAAGAATAAAGCTGGTACTTGCTAATCTCTGTTTTTGTAATGAACCTTTGAGTTCCCATAAAACAATGGTTATTAATGTCTAATAAACTACTCACTACCTGATTATAAGTCTCTATTTATTTTACTCTTTCTTATTAAATTCTTATTGAATTTTAACTGTCATCTAAAGGTTATACTGCTTTGATATTGATTTAAGATGAGGATAGTAAAGTGAGATTAATGGATTATGGATTAAAATAAGTAAAGAGTTGCTCAAACTGAGTAATTTGTTACAGATTAAATGATTATTAGATGATTACTGATTAACGTAGATATCAGTCTAATTATTATTAAATGCTTAAATGATTTGAGTAGATAGTAAATTAGATTAAATCTATTTAAAGACAACTAATTTAAATGACTAAAGTAAATTAGAGTAACAATGGATTTAATGATTAATTTTTGTAGTTATAATCGGCTAGAAGTAGAATTATGACGATTAGAATTTGATTTATGCAATGCATGATTCTTCAAGGAAATTTTCAACAAGAGTCACACAGACACACACACTGATGATGATGATAAGAGAGGAACCTGTAGACAGAAACCGAGACAATACAGAACAGGAACAGAACAAACACATCAACTTCATACATGACCATAAAAACATATATTACAATATAATATAATTGTTACGGGTGGCAGGTCCCAGGTTGGACCACTAGGGGGGGTTGCAACAGGGATTGCTTTTGCTTAGGTTTTTATGTCATGTGCCTGTGTTAGCCCCGCCTTGTTCCTAATGTGTCTTGATTGATGTTCACCTGTTCCCAATGTGTCCCTTAATTATGTTGATATATATAGTGGCCTTTTGCCAGGGTTCGGGGCTAGTCCTCGTCTTTATGTAGCGTCTACGTGTGATGTCGGTCCTGTGCTCATGTTTGTTTGTTTTTGAGTTCAATAAATCCCTGTCTTCGTCTATCCTCGCGCTGGGTCTGTTTGCCTTATGTTTTGGATACTGGAAACGTGACAGAAGGACTAGCCGAAACTGTACAGACCCAGCGCGGTAGCTCACACGAGGAGTTTAATTTTTCCGTTTCTGGTTTTATTGTTTTGCGCGATTTTGGTTTTTGTTCCAGCTCTCGCTCCGCTCGTGTTCCCGTGGGGGTGTCACCCCACCAGCCAGTTTTCCGGGAGGGACGCTGCCCCACTTCCTGGTTAACGGAGGAGAGTTCCGGTCTGGATTTTTTTTTGGGGGAGATTTTGTGTTTGCTCCGGCTCTCGCTCCGCTCATGTTCTCATGGGGGTGTCGCCCCACCAGCTGGTTTTCCGTGAGGGACGCTGCCCCACTTCCTGGTTAACAGAGGAGAGTTTCGGTCTGGTTTTTTTTTTTTTTGGGAGATTTTGTGTTTGCTCCGGCTCTCGCTCCGCTCATGTTCCCGTGGGGGGCGTCGCTCCACCATCCGGCTTTCCGTGGGGGGTGCTGCCCCACCTTTTCGCTAGCAGAGGAGAGTTCCGGCCAGGATTTTTGGATTTTGGGTTTTTTTTGTTGTCCGGCCCTCGCTCCGCTCTTGCTCTGGTGAGGGACGTCGTTCCACCAGTTGGTTTTCCGTGAAAGACGTCACCTCACTTCTCATCGCTGGAGGAGGGTACCGGCAGTATCTGGCTCCTGCCTTCCCGCCCCTTGGGGAGTTCTCGGCACCAGCAAGACAAAGATCGTCACTCGGCGCCGTCGTTCGTCGTTGGACGTCGCCCGGCATCGTGGCTCGGCGGTGGACGTCGCTCGGCGCTGCGACTCGGCAGTGGGCGTTTCTCGGCCTTGTGGCTCAGCGGTGGACGTCGCTCAGCTCTGCTGCTCGGCTGTGGTCATTGCTCGGTGCCTCCGCTTGGTTGTGGACGTCGCGTGGGGCCCTTTGGCCTTGCCGCCGGGCCCTGTGCTCCCCCCACTTGTCTCGCTTCTGCTTCTCACTCCCCCCACTTGCCTCGCCTTGATCCTCGTTCCCCCCACTTGCCTCGCCTTTGGTCCTCGCTTCTCTCCACTTGCCTTGCCTTTGCTCCTCGCGCCCCCCCTATTTGCCTCGCCATGCTTCTCACTCCCCCCCACCGACTTCTCTATGCTCCTTGCTCCTTTTCAGGACCCATGGCTTGTCCAGACTCTCCGGGAGGGTTGTGGTTTGGTGCATCGGGAGCTGCGCCGTAGAGAGGGGGGAGATGTTACGGGTGGCAGGTCCCAGGTTGGACCACTAGGGGGGGTTGCTGACAGGGATTGCTTTTGTTTAAGTTTTTATGTCATGTGCCTGTGTTAGCCCCGCCTTGTTCCTAATTTGTCTTTATTGATGTTCACCTGTTCCCAATGTGTCCCTTAATTATGTTAATATATATAGTGGCCTTTTGCCAGGGTTCGGGGCTAGTCCTCGTCTTTATGTAGCGTCTACATGTGGTGTCGGTCCTGTGCTCATGTTTGTTTGTTTTTGAATTCAATAAATCCCTGTCTTCGTCTATCCTCGCGCTGGGTCTGTTTTACTTATGTTTTGGATACTGGAAACGTGGCAATAATATAATGCTAAAATTAAGTTTATATTTAAACTGTAATTAAGTAACTTCTAATAACAGAGCGTAATAAAGAATGGTGACATCATGCCATAGAATAGACAAATGGTTAAGAAACAATTAATAATAAATAATAAAATTTATAATAAAAATAAAATATAAAAATATATATTTATATAAATAATAATAATAATAATAATAATAATAATAATAATTAATCAGTAAAAATTAATAATAATAATAATAATAATAATAATAATAATAATAATAATAATAATAATAATAACACTATTGCTGTCATGTTGCAGAAAAGGACAGACACAGAACCTGCAACAGATGAGCACTAAACTCCTTTCACTGTAACATTAAACACGAATACAACCTCTAACAGGAGCAGCTGAAATAAGACAAAAACACAATGAAAGAGTGAGTTATGTATAAAGAGTGAAACGTTCTTACAGAAATACACTGCAGCTGAGGTCATCAGGTAAGTGTCTGTTGTTGTTGGGTGAATGTTCATGCTCAGTTATAAATATAAGATTGCAAAAATCATGGACATATTAGCTTTATAACTTTTTAAAAAGCAAAATGCTGAAACAAAAATACTCACCTGTGTTGAAAATTTCCTTGAAGAATCATGCATTGCATAAATCAAATTCTAATCAAGTCATAATTCTACTTCTAGCCTATTATAACTACAAAAATTAATCCTTAAATCCTTTGTTACTCTAATTTACTTTAATCATTTAATTTAGTAGTCTTTAAATAGATTTAATCTAATTTACTATCTACTCGAATCATTTAAGCATTTAATAATAATTTGCTATCTACGTTAATCAGTAATCATCTAATAATCATTTAATCCTTAACAAATTACTCAGATTAAGCACTGATTATTTTAATCCATAATCCATTAATTTCACTTTACTATTGTCAGCTTAAATCAATATCAAAGCAGTATAACCTTTAGATGACAGTTAAAATTTACGAACAATAGCATATGGATAAAAAAAAGTATAATAAGAAAAATAAAATAAATAGAGACTCATAATCAAGTAGTGAGTAGTTTATTAGACATAGTAGGATAAAAAAGGGGGGAATGAAGAATCTTAAGAGGCGAGCACTCTCAAAGCAGCGTCTCAGGCTTTGGCGGAGAGGCCTTTGGCCTGCGAAGCCAAAGCCATGTGCTCGTCTGTGCCAATGCACCATGGTTTAGTGAGAATCAGCAAGGCCAACGTTCTTAAAAACAAAGTGTATGGCAACCCTGGAAACAGGACAGGAGAACGTCATAACAACTCTCAGATAGGACAATAACACGATATGAAATTGACTGGTGGAACAAAACAACCGAATGAGAAATTAATATAATATTAATAGAAGTACACATTGTACTAAAATCAAAGTATACCACAGAGAGAGAGAGAGCATAAGAAGTAGGTAAATAGGTAAATAGGGAAATTTACTTACCTAGGTAAGGTGGAAGGGTGCTGTAAGATCCCGTGGGAAAAACCAGAGATGTCAGAGATGGAAGTGGAGTGTGAGAGGCGAGATGATGCGGAGGCAAATGGCAGGTGGCCGTGTTTATAGGTGAGGCGGGGCAGGGCCCAAACCCAAGTTAAATCAGAACAGTGAATGAACCTTTTCTAGTGGCTGGTATTACCCAAAACATGGAACAAAATAAGAAATCACCGAATGGCAGTCAAGCACAGAGGTGATGTACAGGGGAAATACAAAAAAGGGGGTTGTGATAGAAAATATGGATGGAAACTACACTAAACCTAACTGAACTAGCTGCAGAGCAAATAAGGTTAAGCCCTCAGATAATAAAACTATCAATGAACAAGGATAAATGAATAAAAGACTAATTAAATATTGGGAGGGGAAACATCTTAATACCCTAAATAAATGCCAGATAACCCCACAAAGCAAGCTCTCAAGTACTCTGATATAGGGGATATGATAAATAGGTTCCTAAAGTATAAATTAGTAAATACCTAATTTCTGCAAATACTGTAACCTATTAATTATGATAGACAGGCCTAGGCCTGACTTAAAGGCCCAGAAATTGGTATCCTTGAGGCCAGCCAGTGGTAATCTTAAGGCCACTTAATGTGAAAAGGCCCCTATACATCAGGAAAATTTGTGGGGGGTGGTTGCACTTGACCGCATTGGGCCCGAAGCTGTGTTTTTTGAGTGCCAATAAAGCTGGTTTGCTTCTTCTCATTCAAGCCTGAAGAAGTTTAATTATTTTCTTTCTTACAATTTAGCCAAGTATTTGGTAAATATAGGTAATTGCAGAAGACTTCAGAACCACCCAGAAGAGTGTCCACTCAGAGGGGACTCTGAGTTCCGACATTTATTGGTGCCGAAACCCGGGAGATCCACCTCGCCAGGCCGGCAAAGGCTCAACAACCTAAACTGGGACCGCACGCCTGCTGGGCTACAGAGGCCGGCCACTACACGAAAATAGGTAAGCAGACACCTGGTTAGTCAAAGTCTGTTTTAGTTGTGTCTGTGGCCCAGGGGGTTAACGGCGGCCCCATGGAAGGCTTGGGTAGCTGACCTCGAAGTCAGAGAGGAAAAAGAGGGTGGTGGAGGAGTGGATGAGAATAAGCAAACATTTTTGTCCTTCTAAAACCTTTGAAGTAATATAATTTGACTCCCAACTGTAGTTAGGGGGAGTCTGTGTGAATGTGTGTGTGAAAGGAAGTCTCGTGGATACCGCTATTCATAGTGTAAAGAGCCTGTCCAGATGTGATGAGATACTCTGTGAATAGGTCTGAACGGGTGAGTGGTTTTTGGATACAGTGAAAAATTCCTGCAGATACCGCTGGTGTGTGGGCTGGGAAATCCCACTAACCAGGACTGAACGGGCAGGTGGAAAAGGTGCACGGTTGTCCCTAGATACCGCTGTTCGGGGTAGAACAGGTCTGCTTGGTAGGGATAAGAGGATCCTCTGTCTAAGGAGTAGGAACTCCTCTCCTTGTGTTGTGTGTTAAAGAGTTTAGGATTTATATTCATATTCTGTTGCTGGTCATATTAATGATCGGCTAAAATAAAGTGTACATCTTGGAGTAGGTTCAGAGAAGTGTGTGTTGTGGAGAAGGGCTGGTGCTGTGTGTGTGGGTGGTAAGATAAGAGATTGTTGATGGTTTGTTTGGTGAGAGGGGGCGGAAGAGGTAAGTATAAGGCTTAATAAAATAATAAAATATAAGGCCAGAATAAGTAAGTATAATATTTTCCCTTCCTATCAATTGGAGATATTTGTAGTGTTAAAGTATTTAAAAAAGTGATAAATGTGTGGTTAAAGGAGAAGGAAAAATGTGTGAGGTGGGGAATTAATGCATAATTAATGCAAATAATGTGTAGACAGTTAGAGAAGGGAAAAAACTAAATAAAAAAAACACAACCCAACTTTTGTGTTAAATCTAGACTCAAAATATTTTTTGCCATACTCCTTGGCTTGTATAATTATACTTTAGGCTTGTAATAAATTTTATTTTTGAACTATTATAGTTTACTATATTTTCTAATAGAGAGATCAAATTGTGCTGGACCCAAGGTTATGTGCTCAAGCAGTGTGTGTTTGTTATGACTTACTGTGCAGGCTATATGTGTGTGTGAGCCACTCTCCTGATATCCAAGGCCAGAAGTCAGAAGCACAGTCCTCACATATCCACAGAAAAACATTATCTTTAATATTTAATAAAAAATTATTAATTAAAAAAAAAAAAAAATGTATGGGAATGCATGATTTAGAATAAACTCTGGGTTCGGCTGGATTTTGGTCTGACCAATGAACTCCATACATAAGGAGACTAGTCATGAATGATGAGCTCCAGAACCTAATTTGGAGACAAGGTGAATGCATTTACCAGTTAGTAATTTTTACTAATTTACTAGTTTTAAACATAAAATAAAAAGAAAGGGAAGAGTGGCTGTGATAGGAGGAGGCCGAGAAAGTTCTGTCAACTGTTGTTGGGTGCATGGTGGAACTGCGAGATTGTTTATAGTTGACTGATATCGTGCACACGCACCGTTCACGCGCGTGCTGGTTAGTTGTGTAGCACATACACATACCGTCGCGTCCCACACATGTTAAAGGAGTAGTGGTGCCCTCTAGGGGAAGTGGCAGCAATTTAGGTGGGGCTGTAATATTAAGTAGTTATTACAGTTGCAGGATAGAGAGCATATTGAACATTAAATAGTGAGTGCATTGATTCTTTGGATTTTAGAGTAGGGTTATGCTGGAGGATTAATTGTATATTAAATCCTGTATGATTTTTTCTCTTCCCATTTGAAGTTATGTATCAGCTTTCTGATTTTCCCCATTGCATTGATTATGGCTGTGTGGATTATTATTGCTGTATGGATGCTAGCTACTGCTGCTGATGATATATTGATTTTGCTGGTTTATTGCATTTATGTGATTATTGCGGTTTATTGCACTGTACTATATATGGTTTATATCGAACAGTATATTGCATATACTAGAATGTATTGGATTTTATTGCTGGTTATACATTATATGGCTCACTGATATCCACCTCTTATGCTGGGGTTTTTAATTGCCTGATTGATACATGAACTGCTGAACTATTGGTGGATGAATAAACATTGATTTGATTAGGGGGGGATTAACTAGTGATCACTAAATTATTAATTGTGTGAGTGATAAGAACTGAGTTGGTTTTATATATATACATACATACATAATATATATATATATATATATATATATATATATATATATATATATATATATATATATATATATATTTATACGGTTATATACTTATATACTTATCATACTGAGATATAAGGTTGGTTTCCTCAATTATAATCTGTTAAAGTTTCAGTGAAGTTTTCTTAGTTGACCTTTGACCCTTGTGGATCTGCTTAAATCTTAAACCACTTAAATTATTTAAGCTGTCATTTTTCCACGTTACTAAAGACCTAAGAGCAATTAGTAGTATTAAATTGGCAATAACGTCGCAGTACGGTTGTGGTGTAATATACTGGATTCTTAGATACAGTGGTGTGAAAAAGTGTTGGCCCCCTTCCTGATTTCTTATTTTTTTGCATGTTTGTCACACTTTAATGTTTCAGATAATCAAACACATTTAAATATTAGTCAAAGATAACACAAGTAAACACATCATGCAGTTTTTAAATGAAGGTTTTTATTATTAAGGGAAAACAAAATCCAAAACTACATGGCCCTGTGTGAAAAAGTGTTTGCCCCCTAAGCCTAATAACTGGTTGGTCCACCCTTAGCAGCAACAACTGCAATCAAGCATTTTCCATAACTTGCAGTGAGTCTGTTACAGTGCTGTGGAGGAATTTTGGCCCACTCATCTTTGCAGAATTGTAATTCAGCCACATTGGAGGGTTTTCGAGCATGAACCACCTTTTTAAGGTCATGCCACAGCATCTCAATGAGAGTGAGGTCAGGACTTCCGAAGACAGGCCACTCCAATGTCTTCATTTTGTTTTTCTTCAGCCATTCAGAGGTGGACTTGCTGGTGTGTTTTGGATCATTGTCCTGCTGCAGAACCCAAGTTCGCATCAGCTTGAGGTCACAAACAGATGGCCGGACATTCTCAGGATTCTTCAGGATTTTTTGGTAGACAGCAGAATTCATGGTTCCATGGAGCCACCAATGCCCCTATATATCCGTATATGATAATACCTGCAATATTATTAGTGTTATTGGGGCGCTGCATTTCTGTAGTATTATTGTTGCACATTATAACAGATCTACTAATTAGGCAGATAAACATACCCATCCAATGGGGTCCATCATAAACAGAAACCCAGGTATAAAAGATTATTGATAGGAAGGTAGAAACCTATTAAAACACAACATGGAAACAATGGAAAACACCATTTTCACACCAGCTGGAGTTGTAATAGCAAAAAACATGGATGCAAGTAAAGACATCAAAAAGTATATAAAAAAATGGCATGAGCGAACAAAGGGAGAGTTGCGGTGGCCCACCGAAGGAACATTTGATATGTTAACATGCCTGAAAATGAAATCCAGGATAGAATGCTGGAGTGAAGCAAAGAAAGAAAGTAATGAGAAGACAAAGAGGAAACTAGACTTTATACAGAAGAACTGGGGTGGAAGAGAAGCTGGAACTTGAACAGCAAAGGGAAAAGATAAACACAGCCCCATCATGGGAGAAATGTGGGGAGCATGCATGGCCACCACCATATAATCAAGGTTACAGCACCCCTGCTACTACTGCCTCAACAGAAATATACCCCTTGCTCTCATGCCCAAAGGAGGTGGACTTCGTAATAGTATCTGGACAAATCACAGGAGTAATGAGAGAAACAGAACCAGAAGAGAGTAACGGAACAAGCCACCCAAGAGATGACAATCCGGTGGTAAGGCCAAAACAACAAAGCCGAGGGGGTGAAGAAAGAAAACAGCAACAAGAACTTCAATGGGAAGATGAACTCCTCCAGAAATCTGGAGTATATTGGGGAGACCAACAACAGCAGCTGAAGATGCCACCCCATAGTACTTCATCCCAGCCATCTCATAGTACCCCACGTGAGTCAGTACAGATGGGGAGAAACCTCAGAACACCGTCAGATCCAGAGAACATGACAGAGTTCCTTAAAGAGGCCAAACAAACTGCAAGTACTCACTGCAGAGTCCGAAGGTGGGAAAAGTGCTAATGGCAGCTGCCTACAGAACAAAGGAGATAAGCAAGGAATTTCTAAAGAAGCAGAGGAACAGGGAGCAACAGCAACTGCAGCCTACCCAGAGACACGAGAGGAAGAAGAGTGCAGCATCCATAGAGAAAGAAGCAAGAAGTGGCTGCAGATAGCAGGAGAAGTACAACTGACACCGCTTTATGGAGATAAAGATAAAGAGGAACAAAGACAAGACAAGCAGAGAAAGGAACTGATGGATATGACCCTGGCAGCACTAGAGAAGGTGGAAGAGCTGACACAACATGCCGACACCATGGGGCAAAGATTTAAGACCATAGAATCGAGCCATGAAGACAAAATGAGAGAATTAACTAAAGTGCAAGAAGCCCAGTGCACAGCAACGCAGAGTGTACTTCAACTAAGGAATGAGCAGACCAAGATGTCACAAAAAGCAGCACAAATGGAAAGGAGGCTAGAAGCAAGAACCTCAATCATCAGCCGACACAGGGGTGTGAAATATGGAGAGAGAGTGGAGTGACAACTCGTTCCAGAACCCATACTAAATCCGTAAAGGTGTCCAAAGCCAGAAGAGAAGATGATGAGTTGGGAGATGAATGGGTGGAAGAGCCAGATGATTTACATGTCCATGAAGGTGAAGACAAGCAGAAGGGGCGCTGGGACATAAAGATGAGCGATGTGCCCTAGACAAAGTATACTGGCTGGAAATAAACGAGAAAGACACATCAGATCTCTGGGAAGAGTATACCAGATGGAAACCATGGCTAACACACATACGCCCAGACTGCCGAGAGGCAAGAGATCCTTGGCACTGCACTATCAAATATGATGATGTCTCCATTAACTTGGACAGCTGAAGGACAGGCGGCATTCGAACTGCTAAAAGGTACGATGGCATCAGCCCCAGCACTAGCAAGTCCAAATTACAGCAAACCGTTTCAGATATATGTATCCGAGAGAAAAGGATTTGCATCGGCTGTACTCATGCGGCAGCAACATGGAGCAGGGAAACAGCCAATTGCAAATTTTAGTACAGTGCTAGATAACGTGGAAAAAGGTATGCCACCTTGCTATCGTGCAATAGCTGCAGCAGCGTTTGCTTACCAGAAAGCTTCTACTATCACTATGGGTGTTGGAGAAATTTTTTAAATTTACTTTTATGCAATAAAATACAATACAATATATTCTATTGTGAATAAAATATAAGTTAATGAGATTTGTAAATTATTGCATTCCTTTTTTATTCACAATTTGTCACAGTGTCCAAACTTTTTTGGAATCGGGTTTGTATGTTTGTATATTGTATACATATTGTATATTGACTGTACCTTGGCTGGAAGTATAATGTTGCTAAAAATGTTTATTATGTGTAAATAATGTGTCTAAATAATGTGTAGGACAGAATAAGACAGTTGAAGAAGTGAGTGATAATTGTGTGAATTCTTCTAACACATTACAATCCATCACGCTCCTTAAGATCTCGACACTCCGGACTTCTGGTAGTTCCCAGAATATCAAAGTCTGCAAAAGGGGGTAGAGTTTTTTCGTATTTAGCTCCGAAACTTTGGAACAGTCTTTCTGACAGTGTTCGGGGCTCAGACACAGTCTCCCAGTTCAAAAGTGGACTAAAGACATATCTCTTTAGCCAGGCATACACCTAATACATCCCATAACTTTGTGCTCCAATACATCCGATTAAATGCACATCATCATCTAGTGCCTGCTAATATTATGAATAGTTTCTTCCTAATTCCATTTAAGGGAGTTTTTCTTGCCACAGTCGCCTGAGTCACCTCAGGCTCGCTCACTAGGAAAAATTTTGTCTAACATCTAGGACTGTTTGTTTGTATGTTTATTGTTTCTTATGTTCTGTAAAGCTGCTTTGAGACAATGCTCTTTGTTAAAAGCGCTATACAAATAAAATTGAATTGAATTGAATTGAATTGTGATAATTTGTGTGGTAGCTCGAGACTTGAAATTTTTTTGTTTTTTGTTGACTTTACTTTTAGGTTTAAGCGTTCATAATTATACTTGTACTTTTATATTAGTAATAAGCTGTATTTTAAATGTTATAGGTTATTATATTTTTAAGTAGAGAGAACAAATTGAGGGTTTTTCTGGGGTTTTTTGTGGCTTCCTGTTCAGGCTATGTGTGTGTGTGTAAGACACCCTCCTGAGTTGTGTGTGTGTTTTGTAGCTTCCTGTTCATGCTATGTGTGTGTGTGTGTAAGACACCCTCCTGAGTTGTGTGTGTGTTTTGTAGCTTCCTGTTCATGCTATGTGTGTGTGTAAGCCACTCTCCTAATATATGAGGCCAGAAGTCAGAAGCACAGCCCTCACATATAACACGCATATTCATATATAAATCATTATCTTTAATTTTTAGTGATAAATTATATGTATGTATGGGTTGGGAGTGAACTACGCATGGTTGGGAGTGAACTTTGGGTTTTGCTGTTGATTGGTGTCAGTACTGTCCCTGGATCGTCCTTTGACGTGATGGGACTAGGACAGACCAATATCACGCTAACCAAAGTGAGTGAAATCCTGATAAGACGGAGATATTACTGATTGGTCCAAAAACCAGTACACAGAAGCTCTCACAATTCAACCTGTACTTAGAAGGATGTTCTATTACTAATAGCTCTACAGTGAAAGACCTGGGTGTAATTTTAGACAGCAGTTTGTCCTTTGAAAAACATATCTCCGATATTACAAAAATAGCCTTCTTCCACCTCAGAAATATCGCCAAGCTTAGGAACATTTTATCTGTATCTGATGCAGAAAAGCTAGTTCACGCATTCATGACCTCCAGACTGGACTATTGTAATGCATTATTAGGTGGTTGTCCTGCATCTTCAACAAACAAGCTACAATTAGTCCAGAATGCAGCTGCCAGAGTCCTTACCAGGTCAAGAAAGTATGATCATATAACACCAATATTATCATCCCTGCATTGGCTGCCTGTTAAGTTTAGAATTGATTATAAACTAGCACTACTTACATACAAGACCCTAAATGGTTTAGCTCCCACGTATCTAGCCAGTCTTCTAACATGTTACAATCCATCACGCTCCTTAAGATCTCGAAACTCTGGACTTCTGGTAGTTCCCAGAATATCAAAGTCTACAAAAGGGGTAGAGCTTTTTCGTATTTAGCTCCTAAACTTTGAAACAGTCTACCTGACAGTGTTCGGGGCTCAGACACAGTCTCCCAGTTCAAACGTAGACTAAAGACATATCTCTTTAGCCAGGCATACACCTAATACATCCCATAACTTTGTGCTCCAATACATCTGATTAAATGCACATCATCATCTAGTGCCTGCTAATATTATGAATAGCAGCTACGCTAATCCCTTTCCATTTGTTTCCCTTCTTCTACCCACCCCCGAGTCACACAGAGATTGTGCCAGCTACAGTGTCATCCAGAGATGGACCAGCTCCAGCTGGGTTCTGCTTTCTGAGGACTGGAGTATTCAAAGCAGCACTGCCAACCCTATGTGGACATTTTACACATAACATTCTACACATGCTGTATCTGCATCACACAACTAATGCAGAAAGGACATTGTTCATATCACACTCTCCGTGTGTCACCCAGATGAGGATGGGTTCCCTTTTGAGTCTGGTTCCTCTCAAGGTTTCTTCCTAATTCCATCTAAGGGAGTTTTTTCTTGCCACAGTCGCCTGAGTCACCTCAGGCTCACTCACAAGGGAAAATTTTGTCTAACATCTAGGACTGTTTGTTTGTATATTTATTGTTTCCTATGTTCTGTAAAGCTGCTTTGAGACAATGCTCTTTGTTAAAAGCGCTATACAAATAAAATTGAATTGAATTGAATTGAATTGAATTGAATTGAATTGAATAAAAAAAATATTTTGTCAACTGTTGCTGGGTAGACGAGATTGTTTATAGTTGACACGCGCGTGTTCGTGTGGTTGTGTGGTGCGCACACACACACATACCTTTAAATTCCACGCTAATTAAAAGAGCGAGAGTGGTTCCCTCTAGTGATAACAATTTAGATAGGGCTTTGTGGTTACTGGATAGAAAGTATATTGAATAAGTAAACAGGGTGGTATATTGATTCTTTAGAGTTTAGAGTAGGGGTTTACTTGTATAATTATAATATTATTAACCTTTAATTGATAATTGGTGTTAATGGTATTATTAGTTCTCTATTGAATCTTGTATGATTTCTCTTCCTATTCAGCTTATGCATCAGCTTTCTGATTTCTTTTTTTCTCTGTATTTTTTGTAATGCATTGATTACTGCTGTGTGGATTATTATTGCACTGATGGATGCTCACTGTTACTGCTGATGATATTTGCTGGTTTATTGCAGTGTTGTTGATTTATTGATGCATGTATTTGATTATCTGATTATTGTTGTTGCATATGTTGTTGAACATTGTATTGCATATACTTATGAGCTTATATGGTATGAACATGTGAATATTGTAGTACATTTCAGTGCATGAACATATAGTATATGGGTCACTATTATGTTATAATAGATATGTTATGTTCCTGTCATCATTGCTAGTTTCTTCATCTGCATGATTGATGCATTAATTGATAGACAGCTGGTGGATGGATAGATCATTTACTTTAATGTAAAATTAAATTAAAGGATTTAATGGTTGAATTGGTTAAAAATGGTTGGTGGTTATAAGTTGGCTTCCTGGATTACGTTTTCTTGATTGTTATTGGGTATAATGTTATAGTTTCTGTGAATTTTTGCTTGGGTGACCTTTAACCTTTGTGGACTTGTTGCTTAAAGCATCTAAGCTTTAATTTTTTCATTATTTGCGTGGCTAATAACTAGGGTTAGTGGTAATAGGCCAGTGTGTTGCCATTCTTTCCTGAAGTAAGTAAGTTGGAGAAAACTCTGGGAACCTCGAGTGCTCAGCCAAATAAACCCCTCAAAGTATTATCCCATTATTAGCCCATTAGTACATTAAGGTTAAGGTTATTTAGCATTAGCTTTTAGCATTGGCAAGTGGCATTAATTAATTAATTAATTAATTAAATTTATTAGTTGCACTCATAACTGATAGTTGTAGTGAGGTTGTTCGTCCAACACAGAGTGATTTTTTAGTTTTTAATTTTATTTTATTTTTGCTATTACGGTCAAACCCAGGGTGGTGTTCCGGGGAAAAAGGTCTGGGAACAGCAGCATTGATTGATAACATAAACGTTAAAAGCAAATAATAGTCTAGAAAAAATCCAATAGGATTATTTTTACGTGTGCAAATTAATTTACTTGTTCTGGACATATCCAAATAAAAGTATAGGTCATAGCCCATAGGGCTGAACAAACTCTAGGTCATGAGTAAAGAAGAAACGCCAACTACGCCCATAGGGGTGATAATTTTAAAACATGCGGCAGCAGAGAAAGAGATTAAAAAATATATGAAATGGAATGACAGGACACATGGGGAGTTGCAGTGGCCACTGAAAGGAACATTCAACAGTAAAAGGTGTGAGAAAATGAAGGAGGTTTAGAGTGTTGGGGAGATGAAGAAAGAAAGCAGTGAAAAGACAAACAGGAAAACAGAGATTGTAAAATGTTTTGAAATAGAAGGAGAAAGGCAAAGGGCATTCAGAGATGAAAGGAGAGAAAAAGCTACAGCCCCACCGGCAGAGGAGCTTGTGGAGTGAAAGCCACCCCCATACAGAGAAATGTCTGATACACAGAGAGCAGGAATGTCCTTACGGAAAGCTAAAGACCACAGAGGGTAAGTTTGGAAATACTGGATGGCCACTTCGAAGGTCAAGTGATATGCAGGCCAAGTGAAGGCGAAGAGAGAGAAGAAAAGACAGCGCAATGCTCAGAACAAGAGCCAAAATGAGTGTATCCCAAACTGAAGAGATTCCAAGAGGAGAGTGGGGAAAGCTTGGCATGGGACCCAGGACTAGGAGTAGAAACTCAGGAATGGAAAGAGCATCAAGAAAACTTAAGGAAAGGAAGTTATAAAGAAGACATTCAGTGGCCGAACCTGGGATGTCAGACAAGCACACCCAATCCAGGAAATAAAAGGAGAGAGGGTCGTCAACCACCAGAAGCGAGTGAAAAAGAGGGCAGACTTTTGATGACGAATAACCCAAGTGAAGGGAACGATGAAGACAGAAAAACAAGCATATCCACCCAATACGAAGAAAACAGAGAAACGGAACCCAAGGAGAGAAAGAAAATCCCCCTGAACTAGGAAGAAGTAATATATTCAACACAGTAATGACTGTGGCGGTGCCACAGCCATGCTCAGCCCAGTTGGCAGAGATAAAAGCACTAACAGCAGCATGCAAATTGGGTGCAGGTAAAACATGCACCATATACACTGATTCGGCCTATGCTTATGGGGTGTGTCATGTGTTTGGGCCAATTTGGGCACAGAGAGGGTTCCAGCGAGCAGATGGGTCGGCTATTATACACGGGCCAGCAATTTCGGAACTGCTAAGAGCAATGATGCTCCCAAGTAAATTGGCAATTGTAAAGTGTAAAGCTCATAAGTCAGACGAGGAATGGGTTAGTAAAGGGAATGCAGCAGCTGATGAGGTAGCTAAAAAGGCGGCAGTAGGTGACACATGTGTCAAAATAATGATGCAAGCAGGAGAGCTAGACGATGAGGAACAGCCACAGGTCACATTAGCTGACGTTAAAACATTACCATGGTGGTTTCCATACTTAGCAAGTATGGTGGACAAATTCCTGTGAACGTGTGAGCTTTGCGCAGTATGTAATGTTAGAAAACATTTCACGGCACCTATCAGTCACATACCAGAACCCATGGGACCATTTAGGCATCTTGTGATGGATTTGTAGATATGGGAGCCACAGAGAGAAAAGAAGGAAAAAGGTACATTCTGGTGGTAATAGATCGGTTTAACTCTCTGTGGAACAGAAAGTAGATAAGATTAGAAAGGATGAAGTCAGGAAGGCTTTGAAGAGGATGAAAAGTGGGAAGGCAGTTGGTTCTGATGACATCCCGGTGGAGGTCTGGAAGTGTCTGGGAGAGGCAGCAGTGGAATTTTTAGCTAGTTTGTTCAACGGGGTTTTAGAGAGTGAGAGGATGCCTGAGGAATGGAGAAGAAGTGTGTTATATCAAATATCAGCGAGAATCAAGGGGAAGGTGTACAGGACAGTGGTGAGACCGGCCATGCTGTATGTTTTAGAGACAGTGTCACTGAGGAAGAGACAGGAGTCAGAGCTAGAGGTAGCAGAGCTGAAGATGTTGAGGTTCTCTTTGGGAGTGACAAGATTGGACAGGATTAGGAACGAGTACATCAGAGGGACAGCTCATGTTGGACGTTTGAGGGACAAAGTTAGGGAGGCCAGATTAAGATGGTTCGGACATGTTCAGAGGAGGGAGAGTGAGTATATTGGTAGGAGAATGTTGGACATGGAGCTGCCAGGCAGAAGGCAAAGAGGAAGGCCAAAGAGGAGGTATATGGATGGAATTAATGAGGATATGAAGCTAGTGGGTGCAAGTGTTGAGGATGCAGAAGATAGGGATAGGTGGAGAGAGATGATTCGCTGTGGCGACCCCTGAAGGAAAAAGCCGAAAGAAGAAGAAGAAGAAGATATCTGGGCATTACATCTTCATAAAATCTTGACACTCATAATTGAATTTAATTCAATTTTATTTGTAAAGCCTGTTTAACAATTTGACATTGTCACTAATGTTATTTGTTAACCTTTTTTCCTCAGAGACTGGACTGGCATGGCATAGTGACATCAGGTACTGTCCAGTCAAGCAAAATTCAATACAATACAAATAGACAATCGATTTAGAGTATCAAAAAACTCGAGATGTCTCCAGAAAATCTGATTCAATACAGTTGTGCCTCAGGTATTGATATAGTTCTATAAGTCCACCCATTTTTCTTTTAACCACTTGCCCCAATTATTTCATGATTTATTCTTGTTTTAATTGTGGCAAGAGCTCAATCAACTTATTTTATAAAAAGTTTATTTTTCATACTTTTTCATACTTTGGGTTCTGCAGCAGGACAATGATCCAAAACACAACAGCAAGTCCACCTCTGAATGGCTGAAGAAAAATAAAATGAAGACTTTGGAGTGGCCTAGTCAAAGTCCTGACCTCAATCTGATTGAGATGCTGTGGAATGACCTTAAAAAGGTGGTTCATGCTCGAAAACCCTACAATGTGGCTGAATTACAACAATTCTGCAAAGATGAGTGGGCCAAAATTCCTCCACAGCACCGTAACAGACTCATTGCAAGTTATCGAAAACGCTTGATAGCAGTTGTTGTTGTTACGGGTGGCCCAACCAGTTATTAGGCTTAGGGCTCAAACACTTTTTCACACAGGGCCATGTAGTTTTGGATTTTGTTTTCCCTTAATAATAAAAACCTTCATTTAAAAACTGCATGATGTGTTTACTTGTGTTATCTTTGACTAATATTTAAATGTGTTTGATTATCTGAAATATTAAAGTGTGACAAACATGCTAAAAAACAAGATATCAGGAAGGGGGCCAACACTTTTTCACACCACTGTACATGTTTAAAAGAAAAGTAGAATTATGTACAAAGAAAGTAACCAGCATAAGTCACAAAATTAATTTAAAATGTCAGCATGCTAACAGAATGACCAGGTTTTGTTTGTTGTTGTTGAGAGTTTTCTGAAAGTTTTACTTAAGCTTAAGCATTATAATAGCAGCATAAATAAATCAAATGACAAGTTATGGCATTAAGGCAATATTAATCATATTAACCACAAGAAGCATTAAAATGTATGAAAATAAATAACCTTGATTGAAGAGTAGTGTAGGAAAATAAGTAGTTTATTATGAAGAGTAAAACAGATATGAGTTATCATCAAATAATAAGGACTCAGTACATTGCACAGAGAGAACACCCAGGGCTACCACATCTAATACCACATCTATTCTTGCAAAAAGCTAGCCTGCAGAGCCCAGTCTGACTGAGGAGGTGGACTAGACAAACATATAGTAACTGCGAAGAGTGCTAACCACAGCAGCAGAGGACCACAGCACCATGCATAAATAAGCAATATACTTGCACAGCAAAGTAGAGCTTGGGCTAAAGAGAAGAAATTAAAAAATAGAGTAGATAAAAAGTAAAACTTCAAGAATAATCCATGAGACTTCTGTACAAAGATTGAGGAAGTAGGTGTTTATATATGTTCAGATTTTTTTAACAAAGGCCAAAAATATTGGGAGATCAGAGAATCAGAAATTTCCATAAAAGCTCATGAAGGTCGTAGGAAGTTTCAATTATTCAGAAAATAAGGGCAATTCTAACTTGACTGCACTGATGCTTCGTGTCTTTTGGGTGACTTATTGCTGAAGATATCTTCTGAAGAATTATCTGACTGCAATGAAACCAAGTTTTGCTCCTTATTATCCAAGCCTGAAGAGTCTTTATTGTTTATCAGGTTGTTTAACATTTGCAAGTAAGTAATAGGTAATTGTAGAAGACCCTGGACCTCCCTGTGATGTGTTTCTCTTTCATCTTCTTTGCTCCACCCCCTAGCTTCTAGATCTTTCTCTTTCCTCCACCCCTTAACTTCACATTAGATAAATAAGACCCTATGCAATAACAGTATGAAAAAAAACACATTGAACTTATGAATAAAGACATTCATGAATATAATTAACTTCTCATTGCACAAGAACATCAGCTGAGTGAAGTACATCTAGGGCTATTACTATCTTTAATAGCCCTAAAAACCAAAATAGAAAAAGATAATGTGTAATGAATCACATTTTATTAAATGCTTTAAATACTGATTAGACATCTATTAATCATTAATACTTTTACACTGTGAGTATGAACATCAACAACTTCTCCACTTATAGGCTTATGTAAGGTGCATGCCGAGGACACTCTTATTTCTTGAAGATTTTCGTACATATACAGTTGCTTTAAACCTTAATGGTACCAGGCACCTGCATGATCATTTTTAGGAGGATTGTTTCTAAATCCTGCTAGTCCAAAGTTTGAGCTGCCCAGTTAAGCACAGGCCAACAGGCCAATTCACATTAAATACCAGTTATACACCTTCAAATATTCTTATAACATGAATATTTAGTTATCTCATAACATCAAGATGAATATTCCATAATATTCCAAAAGATAATACTGCAGTTTCAGAACATAAATAACGCAACATTACCAAGTTAACTTCCTTAGTTAGAGGCACGCTTGGGACAACATGAACAGATTCATTATCTTCACAACTTTATTTTTCCTTCACTTTTTATCACACACACACACACACACACACACACACACACACACACACACACACACACACACACTGCTCATCTGCTGCTCATTTCTCTCTCGCATTGCTTTTGTTTCTACAATGCCACTGCTCACAAACCAACACCCAACCATGACCCGATTTCATATACCTCTACTACCTGGCCCGTGGACCAGCTCAAATGGCACCTTAAGAATAGACATTTAATTATCCCTCTTCTAGACAAATAAGTAGGATGTAGGTGATTAAGAGAGTGATGTAGGTAATTGTGAATATGTGTAAAAGAACATCATACCAACAGTAAAATATGGTGGCGGTAGTGTGATGGTCTGGGGCTGTTTTGCTGCTTCAGGACCTGGAAGACTTGCTGTGATAAATGGAACCATGAATTCTGCTGTCTACCAAAAAATCCTGAAGGAGAATGTCCAGCCATCTGTTTGTGACCTCAAGCTGAAGCAAACTTGGGTTCTGCTGCAGGACAATGATCCAAAACACACCGGCAAGTCCACCTCTGAATGGCTGAAGAAAAACAAAATGAAGACTTTGGAGTGGCCTAGTCAAAGTCCTGACCTCAATCTGATTGAGATGCTGTGGCATGACCTTAAAAAGGTGGTTCATGCTCGAAAACCCTCCAATGTGGCTGAATTACAACAATCCTGCAAAGATGAGTGGGCCAAAATTCCTCCACAGCGCTGTAACAGACTCATTGCAAGTTATCGAAAACACTTGATTGCAGTTGTTGCTGTTACGGGTGGCCCAACCAGTTATTAGGCTTAGGGCGCAAACACTTTTTCACACAGGGCCATGTAGTTTTGGATTTTGTTTTCCCTTAATAATAAAAACCTTCATTTAAAAAC
>JAUCMX010000017.1:18448806-18470810 GCA_033459395.1 Hemibagrus guttatus | reverse complement strand
CACACACACACGTGCACACACACGACAACTAAATATTAAGTTGAGGCTGTTTAAAGTGCAATTTTGTAAGAAAAAAAAAAAAACGTTTTCCACATGAAGACCTTGTGTATGTCCCCATAACATCAAAACTGTTTGACATTTTGTCTTCACCACACAAACATATATACAGTAAACACACACACACACAGCTGCTGAAAAAGTCATGGCTTTGTTTAAAATTACAGATAATACGCCTTCAATCGGGAATAAAGAGAATAAAAAGGTGAGTCATTGTGAGTGTGACAATGTGTGAGTGTGAGCATGTGAGTGTGAGAATATAAATGTGCTCAAGTAACAGTGTAGCATTATTTTCTTAAGCTTGTTGTGAGAATATGCTATAAATCTATAATGTGACATAATGACACTATATGATAATATTAAACTGAACAATGAATTCATTACTGTGAGAGAATGTGAGTGACAATTATCTTTTTTTCTGCTTTCAGCTTAATCCTGATAATAACACTGATTCATCTCCTGTGTATGAAAACATTAGAATGAGTGCAATATGAAACTGCAGCAGTAAAAGAATCAGTCAGATCTTCCTGCTTGAGCTGTTGATCTCTGTTCTTAATGTTCTGAGCTGCATCGTAGTGGCTCAACTCTCAACAATGTAGTGAGTCTCTCTTCACTTTTTTATAGGACTGTGATCTAAAAAAGCGTGTTGATCATAAAGCCATACTAGTTCAGTCACAATGTTCTGAAGGACATCTAGCCATCCTGTGTGTATGTGTGTGTGTGTGTGTGTGTGTCTGTGTGTGTGTGTGTGTGTCTGTGTTTGTGTATGTGTCTGTGTGTGTGTGTGTGGTTGTTCTTGTTTTTACCTTTGTTTTGTTAAATATAATTGTTGATCGGAGCAAAGAAGATGAAAGAGAAACACATCACAGGGAGGTCCAAGATCTTCTACAATTGCCTATTACTTACTTGCAAATGTTAAACAACCTGATAAACAATAAAGGCTCTTCAGGCTTGGATAATAAGGAGCAAAACTTGGTTTCATTGCAGTCAGATAATTCTTCAGAAGATATCTTCAGCAATAAGTCACCCAAAAGACACGAAGCATCAGTGCAGTCAAGTTAGAATTGCCCTTATTTTCTGAATAATTGAAACCTCCTACGACCTTCATGAGCTTTTATGGAAATTTCTGATTCTCTGATCTCCCAATATTTTTGGCCTTTGTTAAAAAAATCTGAACATATATAAACACCTACTTCCTCAATCTTTGTACAGAAGTCTCATGGATTATTCTTGAAGTTTTATTTTTTATCTACTCTATTTTTTAATTTCTTCTCTTTAGCCCAAGCTCTACTTTGCTGTGCAAGTATATTGCTTATTTATGCATGGTGCTGTGGTCCTCTGCTGCTGTGGTTAGCACTCTTCGCAGTTACTGTATGTTTGCCTAGTCCACTTCCTCAGTCAGACTGGGTTCTGCAGACTAGCTTTTTACAAGAATAGATGTGGTATTAGATGTGGTAGCCCTGGGTGTTGTCTCTTTGCAATGTACTGAGTCCTTATTATTTGATGATAACTCATATCTGTTTTACTCTTCATAATAAACTACTTATTTTCCTACACTACTCTTCAATCAAGGTTATTTATTTTCATACATTTTAATGCTTCTTGTGGTTAATATGATTAATATTGCCTTAAAGCCATAAGTTGTAATTTGATTTATTTATGCTGCTATTATAATGCTTAAGCTTAAGTAAAACTTTCAGAAAACTCTCAACAACAACAACCAAAACCTGGTCATTCTGTTAGCATGCTGACATTTTAAATTAATTTTGTGACTTATGCTGGTTACTGTCACGGGTCGCTGCTACAGATTATGGTGGTGATGAAGATGATGATGCAGCCGGTGTAAAGGAAGCAGACCCAACGCGGAGTTAGACAGCGGACAGGGGTTTTATTAAACAAACGACATAGAAGCACACGGACATACACTAAGACGAAGACTGGCAAAGAAAGGGAGACAGACGGCCACTATAAATAAGGAACATAATTACACACACATTAGGAACAGGTGACAGGCATGAACACATTAGGAAAAGGCGTGGCTAGAACGAACACATGGATAAATAAACAAAACCCCTGCTGAAGCCCCCTAGTGGTCCATCGGGGGCACTTGCCCCCGTAACAGTTACTTTCTTTGTACATGATTCTACTTTTCTTTTAAACATGTACAGTGGTGTGAAAAAGTGTTGGCCCCCTTCCTGATATCTTGTTTTTTTTTGCATGTTTGTCACACTTTAATGTTTCAGATAATCAAACACATTTAAATATTAGTCAAAGATAACACAAGTAAACACATCATGCAGTTTTTAAATGAAGGTTTTTATTATTAAGGGAAAACAAAATCCAAAACTACATGGCCCTGTGTGAAAAAGTGTTTGCGCCCTAAGCCTAATAACGGGTTGGGCCACATTGTAGGGTTTTCGAGCATGAACCACCTTTTTAAGGTCATTCCACAGCATCTCAATCAGATTGAGGTCAGGACTTTGACTAGGCCACTCCAAAGTCTTCATTTTATTTTTCTTCAGCCATTCAGAGGTGGACTTGCTGGTGTGTTTTGGATCATTGTCCTGCTGCAGAACCCAAAGTATGAAAAAGTATGAAAAATAAACTTTTTATAAAATAAGTTGATTGAGCTCTTGCCACAATTAAAACAAGAATAAATCATGAAATAATTGGGGCAAGTGGTTAAAAGAAAAATGGGTGGACTTATAGAACTATATCAATACCTGAGGCACAACTGTATTGAATCAGATTATTTGGAGACATCTCGACTTTTTTGATACTCTAAATCGATTGTCTATTTGTATTGTATTGAATTTTGCTTGACTGGACAATACTTGATGTCACCATGCCATGCCAGTCCAGTCTCTGAAGAAAAAAAGGTTAACAAATAACATTAGTGACAATGTCAAATTGTTAAACAGGCTTTACAAATAAAATTGAATTAAATTGAATTATGAGTGTCAAGATTTTATGAAGATGTAATGCCCAGATATCTTCTTCTTCTTCTTTTGGCTTTTCCCTTCAGGGATCGCCACAGCGAATCATCTCTCTCCACCTATCCCTATCTTCTGCATCCTCAACATTTGCACCCACTAGCTTCATATCCTCATTAATTCCATCCATATACTTCCTCTTTGGCCTTCCTCTTTGCCTCCTGCCTGGCAGCTCCATGTCCAACATTCTCCTACCAATATACTCACTCTCCCTCCTCTGAACATGTCCAAACCATCTTAATCTGGCCTCCCTAACTTTGTGCCCCAAACGTCCAACATGAGCTGTCCCTCTGATGTACTCGTTCCTAATCCTGTCCAATCTTGTCACTCCCAAAGAGAACCTCATCTTCAGCTCTGCTACCTCTAGCTCTGACTCCTGTCTCTTCCTCAGTGACACTGCCTCTAAACCATACAGCATGGCCGCTCTCACCACTGTCCTGTACACCTTCCCCTTGATTCTCGCTGATATTTTCCTATCACACAGAACTCCCGACACCTTTCTCCACCCATTCCAACCTGCCTGCACTCGCTTCTTTGCCTCTTTCGCCACACTCTCCATTACTTTGGACTGTTGACCCCAAGTACTTAAACTCCTGTACCTTCTTCACCTCTTCACCCTGTAACCTTACTGTTCCACTTCCCTCCCTTTCATTCACACACATGTACTCAGTCTTACTACGACTGACTTTCATTCCTCTTCTCTCCAGCGCAAACCCCCACCTCTCCAGGTTTTCCTCCACCTGCTCCCTGCTCTCACTACAGATCACAATGTCATCTGCAAACATCATTGTCCAAGGAGACTCCTGTCTGACCTCCTCTGACAACTGGTCCATCACTATAGCAAACAGGAAGGGGCTCAGAGCTGATCCCTGATGCAGTCCCACCTCCACTTTGAACTCCTCTGTCTGACCTACAGCACACCTCACCACTGTCCTGCTCCTCTCATACATGTCCTGCACCACTCTGACATACTTCTCTGCTACTCCTGACTTCCTCATACAGTACCACAGCTCTTCTCTTGGCACCCTGTCATACGCTTTCTCCAAGTCTACAAACACACAGTGCAACTCCCTCTGACCATCCCTATACTTCTCCATCAAAATTCTCAGAGCAAAAATTGCACCTGTTGTGCTCTTTCTGGGCATGAAGCCATACTGCTGCTCACAAATTTCCACAACCTTCCTTAACCTAGCTTCCACTACTCTTTCCCATACCTTCATTGTATGGCTCATCAACTTTATCCCCCTATAGTTACTGCAACTCTGCACGTCACCCTTATTCTTAAAGATCGGCACTAACACACTTCTCCATTCCTCAGGCATCCTCTCACTCTCTAAAACCCTGTTGAACAAACTAGCTAAAAATTCCACTGCTGCCTCTCCCAGACACTTCCAGACCTCCACCGGGATGTCATCAGGACCAACTGCCTTCCCACTTTTCATCCTCTTCAAAGCCTTCCTGACTTCATCCTTTCTAATGTTATCTACTTTCTGTTCCACAGAGTTCACCCCTTCTACTCTTTTTTCCCTCTCATTTTCCTCATTCATCAGCTCCTCAAAGTACTCCTTCCATCTCCTCTGTACACTCTCCTCACTTGTGAGCACCCTTCCATCTCTATCCTTAATAACTCTAACTTGCTGCACATCCTTCCCATCTCAATCCCTCTGCCTAGCTAACCTGTACAAGTCCTTCTGTCCTTCTCTAGTGTCTAACCTAGTGTACAACTCGTCATATGCCTTCTGCTTGGCCTTAGACACCTCCTTCTTCACTCTGCGCTGTAACTCCTTGTATTCCTGTCTATTCTCTTCAGTCCTGTCCATGTCCCACTTCTTCTTGGCTAACCTCTTCCTCTGGATACTATCCTGAACTTCCTCATTCCACCACCAAGTCTCCTTATCTTCTTTCCTCCTTCCAGATGACACACCCATTACTTCTGTAGTTTCCCAGTCATCTGGCAGCACTACCTGACCACCCAGAGCCTGCCTCAACTTCTGTCTAAATTCCTCACAACATTCCTCCTTTTTCAGCCTCTACCACTTGGTTTTCTTCTCTATCTTTGACCTCTTCATCTTACAGACCAACAAAGTCATCCTACACACCACCATCCTATGCTGTCTGGCTACACTCTCTCCCACTACCACTTTACAGTCACTAATCTCTTCCAGATTAGTGACTCTTCTACATAGGATGTAGTCTACCTGTGTTTTCCTACCTCCACTCTTGTAAGTCACTCTATGCTCCTCCCTCTTCTGAAAATAAGTGTTAACCACAGCCATGTCCATCCTCTTAGCAAAGTCCACTACCATCTGTCCTTCAAGGTTCCTTTCCTTAACTCCAAACTTGCCCATCACCTCCTCATCACCTGTGTTACCCTCACCAACATGTCCATTAAAATCCGCTTGTATCACCACTCTCTCACCCGTGGGAATACTCTCCATCACCTCATCTAATTCACTCCGGAATCTCTCTTTCTCCTCTAATTCACAACCTACCTGTGGGGCATAACCACTAACAACATTCACCCCTTCAATCTCTAACTTCAGACTCATCACCCTGTCTGACACTCTCTTCACCTCCAGGACATTCCTCACAAACTCCTCCTTCAGGACCACACCTACCCCATTTCTCTTACTATCCACACCATAATAAAACAGCTTGAATCCTGCTCCTATACTACGAGCCTTGCTACCCTTCCACCTGGTCTCCTGTACACACAGTATATCCACCTTCCTTCTCTCCATCATATCAGCCAGCTCTCTACCTTTCCCTGTCATAGTACCAACATTCAGAGTTCCTATTCTCAGTCCTATACTCTTACCTTTCCTCTTCTCTCTCTGTCTGTGCACTCTCCTCCCTCCTCTACTTCTTTGACCAACAGTAGCCCAATTTCCACCAGCGCCCTGTAGGTCAACGGCGCCGATTGCGGTCGTTGTTAACCCGGGCCTCGACCGATCCGGTATGAAATTCGTACTGACGATTCGCATGGTTAAATTTGGCAATGTTTTACCAAAAACAGAAACAACCAAAAAACAGAATGACATCAGATCACAAAGTAGCAGTGTGAATCAGTAGAACTTTACCAAGTGAGATAGACAGCTGATGCTGAATTTCATTCCAGGATGAAGATCTTCCTCCTCATCATCCTCTACCTGATCTCAGGTCAGATATTCCTCTTTAGTAACTGCATGTGAAGTTATTTACCCTGGATTATGAGAATATTGAAAGCTCAGTGAGGTTACTGATACAAGCGTGATGTTCTTTTAATTGACAGGTCCAGTAGACAGTTCTGATGTGAATGGTTACTCAGAAGGAAGTGTCACTATCATCTCTGGTATACAATGGCACAAAGACTATAGTAAATATATTTGCAAAGTAAATGATAAAGGCTGCACTGATATAATACGTGTAGACACCAAACACTCTCAAGTTCAAGATGGAAGATTCAAGTTGTATTCAAACACAGAAAACCTCTTCTTAGTACTGATCAGAAAGCTGAAGCCACAAGATGCTGGAACATATAGATTTGGACTGGGGGATCAGAGCAACTCCACTGTAAACCTAAAAGTTCATAATAGTGAGTAAATTTTTTTATTTTATTATTTTATTTTAATACCTCTGTATCCACTCACACTCATTCAAAACATTAATATGATATATAGAGCTAGTACATTTATTACTGTGCATTAAAGGTATTACACATCTATAAAGCTTAGAAAGTTTATTTTTTGTTTGTTTGTTTAATTGGCAAGTGCATCATTTGGGTTGACAAAAATAATAAGTGTTTATCTTGGGCAGAATATAACCATTACCTGTAACTATCCAGTGGAGTATGAGAGAAACACCAAATATGTCATCAAAGTGGATGATGACACTAAGATTGAACGAGTTCTTGATACTGACACAAAATTTCAGAACGGCAGATTCTCTATTTCTGATGACAGAAGTCTTAAAGTTCTCTGTGAACTGTGAACATCAGCGACATGAGAGAAACTGATGAAGCATTTTATTTATTTGGCATGTGGAATGGACAGGGGTCAGTCAGATATTACTCATACTTTAGAGAGATGTGGCTACATGTTACAGGTGTCGGAACCCTCTGACTGGACACTCTTCTGGGTGGTTCTGAAGTCTTCTGCAATTACCTATATTTACCAAATACTTGGCTAAATTGTAAGAAAGAAAATAATGAAACTTCTTCAGGCTTGAATGAGAAGAAGCAAACCAGCTTTATTGGCAGTCAAAAAACACAGCTTCGGGCCTGATGCGGTCAAGTGCAAACCCCCCCACACAAATTTCCCCTATATATAGGGGCCTTTTCACCCCTCCTTACACTTGTTTGTCAGCGCTTGTTTTGAGGATAGATGATTATTCTGCTGAATATGCCCCATAAAATCAACCTCTCCTTCGTTTATCCATAACTGGTGGCCTTAAGATTACCACCCGTTGTCCTCAAGGATACCAATTGCTGGGCCTTTAACTCAGGCCTAGGCCTGTCTATCATAGTTAATAGGTTACAGTATTTGCAGAAATTAGGTATTTACTAATTTATACTTTAGGAACCTATTTATCATATCCTCTATATCAGAGTACTTGAGGGCTTGCTTTGTGGGGTTATCTGGCATTTATTTAGGGTATTAAGATGTTTCCCCTCCCAATATTTAATTAGTCTTTTATTCATTTATCCTTGTTCATTGTTGGTTTTATTATCTGAAGGCTTAACCTTATTTGCTCTGCAGCTAGTTCAGTTAGGTTTAGTGTAGTTTCCTCCCATATTTTCTATCGCAACCTTTGTATTTCCCCTGTACATCACCTCTGTGCTTTACTGCCATTTGGGGATTTCTTATTTTGTTCCATGTTTTGGGTAATACCAGCCACTAGAAAAGGTTCATTCACTATTTTGATTTAACTTGGGCTTGGGTCCTGCCCCGCCTCACCTATAAACACAGCCACCTGCCATTTGCCTCCGCATCATCTCGCCTCTCACACTCCACTTCCATCTCTGGTATCTCTGGTTTTTCCCACGGGACCTTACAGCACCCCTCCACCTTACCTAGGTAAGTCAATTTCCCTATTTACCTATTTACCTACTTCTTATGCTGTCTCTCTCTCTGTGGTATACTTTGATTTGAGTACAATGTGTACTTATATTAATATTATATTAATTTCTCATTCGGTTGTTTTGTTCCACCAGTCAATTTCATATCTTGTTATTGTCCTATCTGAGAGTTGTTATGTTCCCCTCTCCTCTTTCCAGGGTTGCCATACAAGAACGTTGGCCTTGCTGATTCTCAAAATACCATGGTGCGTCGGCACAGACGAGCACATGGCTTTGGCTTCGCAGGCCAAAGGCCTCTCCGCCGAAGCCTGAGATGCTGCTTTGAGAGTGCTTGCCTTTTAAGATTCTTCATTCCCCCCTTTTTTATCCTACTATGTCTAATAAACTACTCACTATTTGATTATGAGTCTCTATTTATTTTATTTCTCTTATGATACTTTTTTTTATCCATATGCTATTGTTCGTGAATTTTAACTGTCATCTAAAGGTTATACTGCTTTGATATTGATTTAAGATGAGGATAGTAAAGTGAGATTAATGGATTATGGATTAAAATAATCAGTGCTTAATCTGAGTAATTTGTTAAGGATTAAATGATTATTAGATGATTACTGATTAACGTAGATAGCAAATTATTATTAAATGCTTAAATGAGTCGAGTAGATAGTAAATTAGATTAAATCTATTTAAAGACTACTAAATTAAATGATTAAAGTAAATTAGAGTAACAAAGGATTTAAGGATTAATTTTTGTTGTTATAATAGGCTAGAAGTAGAATTATGACTTGATTAGAATTTGATTTATGCAATGCATGATTCTTCAAGGAAATTTTCAACATTACACCCCTCTGTGAGACTTTTAAGACTCATATCTCCTTTTCTCCTTTCTCATAGCTCTTAGCTTACTACGTTGTAACCTGTTGGTATCCTTCTGCCATTCTACCATTACAGCCCTTACAACAACGTTATAACATGTTAGAGTATATAGCATATATACTATAAAATATAATATTATAAAATACTACTACTACTACTACTACTACTACTACTACTACTAATAATAATAATAATAATAATAATAATAATAATAAAAAATGAAAACAAATTTACAGTCCCTCCACACCAATTACATTCCCTTCAACATTACACCCCATTTCTGAAACCAATTAAATTCCCCTCAACATTACACCCCATTTCTGAAAACAATTGCTGTTAGGTTGCCTCTCTCAAAACAACACTGTGAACCAGGAGTGGGCGAAAAAACCCCAAGTGCCAATCATGAGGGAAAATTCCCACTCTGCCCGCCTTTGTGGCACGACAGTGTGTACTTAACACCAGGGTCACCTTTCAATGAAATCAACATATATATAAACATATAAACATACAAAGGCATACCAGACATGATCAATGAACATGTGTGTGTGTGTGTGTTAATCTGGCTAGTTCAAGTCTACCACTAACGGTGTGTGGAATGTAGCTGGGATATCCATTGGGTGTAAGAGTAGTTGAAACCGTTTGTTGGCGCGCAATGTCGCCCATATATTCCCTTTTGAACGCAGTGGGTCATGCATATTGGTCTCCGTGTTACAGCAAGTGCTTCAGAATCAGTGTCTTTCCACAGGAGGAAAGGCCTTGGAAGAGCCTCCAACCGTTGACGTTGTCCGTGTGTGTGTGAAGTCCATATGGGGTATTAACAGAAGTAGATAGTAACATACTCTAGAGCAGTTTGCTGTTCAATATGGCGAGAGAGTAAGTATGCATGACGTCTTTTGTGGCCATATGCTTGAGCCACTGAAATGGAGCGATGTAATCGATATGAGTGGTCTCGACATGTGAGCCTATCACTAAGTGGGTAATCTGTCTCCCATTTGTGGTCAAGCCAGGTTCCGTTGATATGCATCATGTTGGCATGGACCAAAAGATGTGGTACCGGACGGGTGTCCTCATATATTGGAGACCATGGAGGATGCTCATTAATTGGCGGGTGCGAATGTGGTTGGTCTGGAACGATCCATGGGTGCTCATATATAGCTCGCCTTTCCATACTTGCCACTAGCTTGGCGCAGGCTGGGCACCGGAAGCTGTGATGGAACGTGTAGACAAACCCTTCGGTACATGGCTCTAGCACCGCACACGTTAAATGATAATGCCATCTGTGCCGACACCGCATTAGCCTACGTGCCCCGTCAATCGCCATGGTCCTGCACACAACTCTTAATCCAAGATAGACAACATAGACATAGACAACATAGATATGGAATAACATGGAACAGACAAACAAGACATACACATCAACTATTTGTTTTAGTTTTCAGGGTTCTCTCCTTCCTCCTGTGGCCCGGGAGGAGGTTCCACCAATTCTGTGGATGTCCCATACAATTGCATTAGCATATATTGTCCAAACAGAGCATGTACAGTTTTGTCAATGAGAGCTCGCAGAAAGGGAATACAACAGCAGGCCACTACTGCCATTACTGCGAGTGCTACTAGAATAGTCACACCAATATGCACAAGTCCTGCTATCCAGTCATTGGAAAATAGCCAGTTGTACCACTCAGATTTTTACCATTTGATCACGGGCAGCAGCCATGCAGTCCAGCAGGGTGCTGAGTGGGCCCAATGGACCCGTGTTCAGGGGAATAACTGCGCAGAACTCGGAACCGATCATCTGACATACTCCCTGATCGGGGCCTCGCATGGTGTCTATAGCGAATCGATTTTGTACAGTCATTAGAGTAGCCGCATGGAGTTGTTCAGAAATAAGTTTTAATGCCATTACAGTATGATTAATGAATCGCTGTTGATTGTACCAAATGTAATTGATCCATTTCATATTCCTGTGGGATTGCATGTGGGGTAAGAAAATAAGCATAGCTAGAGTTGTAGACTCTTTGAGTGTATGGTGCGCTTCCTTTCCAGTCTATGTAGAGTTCGTGGTTCTGGCTCCATTCTGTAACTATGGATGTGTTACCCATTTTTATGATGAAATATCGCGTTTAGAACATGCATGTTGATCAGGAGATGGTTGGGTGTTACATATTTCCTTAAGCTGGATGTCATTTAATTCGAAAACAGTTAGCCCCCCCACTAGTACGACAGTGGTACACAGTCCGTGCCATAAGCATGGAAGCACCTGAAATACTTGTGTGCCTCCACAATACTAGAAAATGTCAGCAATGGGTAAAGTTCCTAGTCTAAGGCTTGGCACTTGCATTTCAACAGGAATTGATGGTTCACAGACGTATTCAGACTCATTGCATGCAGGCCTAATGTTAACTATGGGATACTGAGCCTCTAGTATGTCTTGGCAGGCAGTCATAGGGAGTGCACCCACATTTATGATTCCGCGGGAGCGTATACATACTGGATATACCTGGTTGGGTTGTGTTCGTACGCGCATCTCTACTATTGTCTGGGTAGAGCTGGGGTGATACATACAGGACGTGCTTAAGACACGCATCCAGTTGGCTCTATGTGTTCATGCTGCAGATCCTAAGAGGCATAATGCTGGACAAAGGTATGAACTGTTATATGGAGGGTAACTACATTCACGTACTCCTTTAGTTGGCATTACCCGTCGTGGGTGATGGGAACGATCATGACATATAATACACCTGCTATTAGTGACAGCTTGACGTGCTGACTCGTGAAGCCATTGTTGTTATAAGTTTCGTGAAAATTCTTTAGCCATCGAATCATTCTGATGTATAATCTGAGTGAGTGTGGTTAAATTTTTCATATTTTCATGTGGTTCCCTAATCTGGTCAATTCTTACCACTGAGCAACTATAATGGTTACAAGTAGCACAAAATTCTATTTCTACTTTGCGGGTGTTGGAGCTTGGCTGCAATGTTGGTATAAACACCTTGGCTTAGTCACTGTTATATGTTTTTGGTGTCAAGGTGTGCGGGCCATTTATACTAAAGTACATTAAAGTTTTTATTTCTTTACATTGTGTGCTAACTGGGTTTCCTCTGATAACCATGCTTGCACCATTTGTGAGGGTCATGTTTCTTACCTTAGGTATTTTAGTATGTACTTCTAAAGATGTGGTTGCTTAGTGGTTAAGGCATTGGACTACTGATCGGAAGGTTGTGTGTTCGAATCACAGGTCCACCAAGCTGCAACTACTGGGCCCCTGAGCAAGGCCCTTAACCCCAAAAATGCTCAGTTGTATAAAAAGTTTAGATGAAAAATGTAAGTCGCTCTGGATAAGGGCGTCTACTAAATGCCGGAAATGTAAAGATAGGGAGTATCGAGTGTTTATTTTATCACTTCGGTCTAGTGTGTTGTCTTCTGGTTTGGTTGGAGACTCTAGTATGTATATCACAAAATACTTACGGTTATAGCTGAGGTCTGCGGCTTTAAGTTCAATTCCCTGCCCTAAGAGGCTTAAGGCACATTTTACATGGTTTTGCTCAGCTTTCTTTGCTTGAGCTGAATTCAGGTTAAGTGTTGATTGCGCTCGGTATACTGTTTGGCCATTTATATAGGCTTGGCCTACCGCTTCTTGTCGTTTGAGTCTTTTTAGGTTTGTAGAAACCCTCACTGGTGTCTTCAGATTGGTGGCTAACTGGTTAATGTTCAGAGTTTCCTTGTGGTGCAGTGTCTTATCCTTATTCTTTGCTTGTTGGTCTGCAGATATTAGTAGCCAGAAGATTCCTAGGAGTATAACAATTAAACTAGCTCCTGTGACATAATAGTGAGCATTCTGCTGCTTTTTAGACATGGTTTTAGTTTTTGAAAGTCGTGACTTGACCGTGTTATGTTAGTCGGGGTGGTGTTTGAATTACTGGCGTTCGCTGGGGTGAGGCTTTTCTCCGGGCCTGTGTGTTCTGTGCTGGTCCTCCTGTTGATTGTTCTGCGCTCTCAGAGTCACTATCATCTAGGTCTGCGTTTAACTTGGACTTTGTCTCTTTAGGTTCTGGGGACTTCTCCTTTAAGTCTTTCCCTGCTGCTCAGCAACAATGGCTGAGGTGATACAAGTACTCCTGACCTTCGACCTTGACTGCAGTAGGTGTTGTAAGTACCACTTTAAAGTGACCTTCACATCGTGGTTCCTTCCAGTGTTTACGCTTGAACACCCTGATGTACACTTAGTCTCCAGGCTCCACTTGGTGTGATGGCTTTTCCACGTCACTGCTGCTTACCACTCCACCAATCTGTGAACACAACGTCCTATGAATCTGGGTTAGATGTTTCACATAAATTGACATTTCACCTTCAAGTTACTGCAATGAGGGGCCCTTATAGGGTCCCCTTGTAAATGCTACTGGCATTGGCCTACCTGTCAACATTTCATGTGGGGTTAAATGAGTGTTACGGTTTGTCTGTGATCGCATTTTCATCAAAGCTAGAGGTAGTGCTTGGACCCAGGTTAGGTTTGTGCTCGTACAAATCTTAGGTATTTTTTCTTTTAAAATTCCATTCGCCCTTTCCACCATTCCTTGGGACTGAGGATGATACACACACCTCAATTTGTGGTTTATACAAAGTGCTTCTGTAATGGCCTTGATTACTGTATTCACAAAGTGTGATCCATTATCTGAACTAATTTTATCTGGTATGCCAAATCGTGGAATTACTTCCCAGCATAAGAACTTTGCTACTGCTTTTGCATCATTCTTAGCCATCGCTACTGCCTCCACCCATCGGCTAAATCGGTCTATCACAACTAGAATATACCGTTTTCCCTCCCTTCGTTCTGCCATATCTACAAAATCCATTTACCAAGTGTCGAAATGGTCCCCAAGGTTCCGGAATGTGACTTATAGGAGCAGTAAAGTGCACACATTTCTCTCTATACAAAGACCACAAAGACCACTCTATCAAAGCTTTATTCACCATGCTATTCAAATACGGTGACCACCAATTTCTTCGTATTGTTGCTATTATCTCTCTCTTATTTTAATGATCGATTCCATGCGCTTCTTTGATTAACATTGGAAGTAGGGAGAGTGAAGCTACCCATAACCTGTCTGCGCTTCTCCATATTCCTGTATCAGCATCTCGGATTGCTCCCCTTTGCTCCCACACTTCTACTTCCTCTGGACTGGCTGTGTTCTGACTATCCTTCAAATTATCTAATGTCATTTCTACTGACTCAGGATCAGGTTCTCCTGGTTGTATTAAGGCCATCATACATCCCTCTCCTACAGCTGCTTTCTTCGCAGCTTCATCAGCGGCAGCATTCCCTTTAGTTACAAAGGTGCCGTCTGATTTGTAAGCTCTGCACTATAGCTGACTTTGTAGGCAGCTTCATTGCCTCTAACAGATCTGATATTGCTGGTCCATGTGTGATTGAGGATCCATCAGCTCTTTGGAAGCTTCTCTGTGCCCATATTGGCCCAAAAACATGACATACTCCATATGCATATGCCGAATCAGTATAAATTGTACATGGCTTGCCTGATTCTAATTTACATGCCAATGTGAGGGCCTTTATTTCTGCCAACTGTGCTGAACAGGGTTGTGGAACTGTCATGGCATTTATTATTCTGAACTCACCCATATTTATATCATACTGTACAACTGCACATCCAGCTTTGTTTCCCTCATTTGTTCGATAGCATGATCCATCTACAAAGAAAATGTGTGGAGCCATCACCAGAGGCTGTGTCTCTCGTAATCTCAAGAATTTTTCAGATTCTTCTGAACAGTTATGTGGGATTCCGTCAGTAGGTAATACTATCTTATCTGCAGGGTTAATGGTGTTACACCTTTTGATGGTTAATTCGGGTGCTGAAAGTATCACATCATAGCCAGTACGTCGGGCGTTAGTTATCATGAATGACTGACTCGTTAACAATGCATGTAGTGCATGTGATGTATATAAGGTCACTGGATGACCCATGTCGGAACTCAGAGCCCCCTCCGAGTGGACATATCGCAGGATGAATGTTGAGTTTGTATCTATTTCCCCTTAGTTTTCCATGATCAATTAACTCAGTAAACTTATCAAAATGAAACTCAGTAAACTACCAAAACTTAGCCAAAATAATGAGCGGTAAAGTCAACAGATGGGAAGAAGCAAATTCTTTATTCAGCAAGACACCTGTCACTACATGTGTTTTACTGAAGAGAGCAGCTGGTCTGAAGAACTTCGAAAAATTCCCTACTATTTATACACGTTTATTCCAATTCAGTTTTAACATTTCATCCCCTTCATTTGAGCCCCTCCTTACCTAATTCGCATACATACATATCGGTGGCCTTCTTCAGCTATCTCTTCAGAACGTCTCGACCTCTCACCTAGTTCTTTGATTCTTTGAACACAATGTTCTCTTCACCTCCTTGTGACTTCTGACATAATACTGACTTTTCCTAGATGTTTTGCAAGTTTTGCACATTGCAAAGTCAGCATTACGATTCCGCGTTCTTCCGCATTTTATTCATAGCATGGTGCAAAGCAAGTTTCGCAGTTATTTCAAACCATACTGTCTAGTCTGTTTCCTCCTGTTTAGTTTTTATTTTTGCCTTTAAAGCTTTTAAGCGTTTCATAACCTGCATTTTAAGATTAAATAGCCGCATGATATGCACCTTACTCATCCAATTTCCATTAGCTCAATCGGCCGGTCAACCAATCCAATGATCCTTATTGGATAGCCTGACCGACTAAACTGCAACTTTAAGCTGTAAGCTCCAACGGTTTTCATTAAATGCCTTTTCTCTCTTTTTCCAAACTCAGCGTGGTTACTGTTATTATATTCTATTTGTGTAATTTTATTATTACTGCATATACATACTATCAGAGGTTATTGTCACGTTTTCCAGTGTCCATGTCATGAAGTAACAGACCCAGCGCGCAGATAGACAAAGGACAGGGGTTTATTGACTTAAAACAAACAAACATAAGCATGAGAACTGACACCACACGTAAACGCTACACAAAGACGATACAACGACGACGACCAGCCCCGAACCCTGGCAAAAGGCCTCTATAAATACAAGACATAATCATGACAACATTAGGAACAGGTGAACAACAATGGGAGAACAATAGGAACAGGCGGGGCTAAAACAAAACACATGACATGACAAGCACTGACAAAAAAAGACATCACACAACCCCTGCCGGAAACTCCCCCTAGTGGCCCAACACAGGGCCTACCTCCCGTAACATCTCCCCCCTCTCAAAGGCGCGGCTCCCGACGCGCCAAAACATGACCCTCCCCGTCAGTCTGGGCAGTCCGCAAGTCCTGGACAGGAACGAGGAGCATAGCGAGGCAGGTAGGGGGAGTGAGAAGCATGGTGAGGCAAATGGGGGGAGAGCGAGGAGCAAAGACGAGGCAGATGGGGGGAAGCAAGGAACAAAGGCGAGGCAAGTGGGGGGAGTGAAGATCAAGGCGAGGCAAGTGGGGGGAGCGAGAAGCAAGAGCGAGACAGGTGGGGGGAGCACGGGGCCCGACGGCAAGGCCAAAGGGCCCCACGCGACGTCCACCATCGAGCGGAGGCGCCGAGCGACGACCACAGCTGAGCCGCAGAGCCGAGCGACATCCACTGCAGAGCCACAGGGCCGAGCGACGTCCACTGTCGAGTCGCAGCACCGAGCGACGTCCACCACCGAGCCATGACGCCGAGCGACGTCCAACACCGAACGACGGCGCCGAGTGACGAACTCTGTCAACTACATCCACATGGCCTCCTTTGCCACCCCAGATTGGAGCATGGTCCCTCGCCGAACCTGGAATCAAACAGAAAAACCCAAGCCAAAAAATTCCCAGCTAAAAACCAAAATCCTGACTAAAAACCCCCCTCCGTTAACTAGGAGTGGGGAAACGCCTCCCACGGAAATCCACATCGTGGGACCACGCCCCCCACCGGAACATGGGCGGAGCCGGGGCCGAAACAACAAAAATCCTGGCCGGAACCCTCCTCCGTTCTCCCAGATCGGGGAAGCGTTTCCCACGGAACACCACATCGTGGGACGGCATTCCCCACGGGAACATAAACGGGGCATGGGCCGGAATCAACAAAAAATCCCACAAAAAAATCCCAAAATCCGGGCCGGAGCGTGATCCACGTAACAGTTATACTATACTGATACTATACTGATTGTCATGAGCTTAGCCGTTAGATAGATGATAGGATAATAGATGCCACTGCTCTTAAATGAGTTATTACTACTTTGAAGATAAGCATGAATTTCCCCTATATATTGCTATTTTAAAGATAAGCATTTATCATTAAATTTACCTGACATCACTGTCAGCTTTGTTTGACTTTAGACCTTCATGTTGACCCTACAGATCTTACAGATCATCTTGACCTCACAGTTGATAAATTTAATCATGAGTCTGTCTCCAAGCCATTGATATCTTATTAAATGATTATTTTTAGTTAGTTGCACTTCTTCTTTTTTTTTTTTGCTCGACAATATGCAAGCTTCCCGCCTCCGTCATGTGTGTGTGGAGTTTGCATGTTCTCCCCGTGCCTCGGGGGTTTCCTCCGGGTACTCCGGTTTCCTCCCCCAGTCCAAAGACATGCATGGTAGGTTGATTGGCATCTCTAAATTGTCTGTAGTGAATGAGAGTGTGTGTGTGCCCTGCGATGGGTTGGCACTCCGTCCAGGGTGTATCCCGCCTTGATGCCCTATGATGCCTGAGATAGGCACAGGCTCCCCGTGACCCGAGTGTAGTTCGGATAAGCGGCAGACAATGAATGAATGAATGAATATGCAAGCATTTCCATTGTACTGATTTCACATCCTCTGTACTTTCTGTTTCTGCTTTCTACTTATTGTTTTTATGTTACAGATAACGCTGTCTAGGCCTTGAGCCTTTAAGCATTATCATTTTATTTTATTTTATGCCTTTATTTTATTTTACTTTAAGCTAAGCCTGGTGTTTACGAAGATTACATAATCACTTGATATGCTATGCTATTATACTAGCACATTAATACTTATGGTTATGCTTGATTATCATAATTTTGCCTCAAGAAAAGCCTGCTCTTATGTTATAATTGAATACTATAAAAACATTAGTTGAATACTGTAAGATTATAGTTGAATACTGTAAGAATATACTATTTTAAGCAGAGTATTGTTATGCTAAAAGTGAGGCATTGGTGGCTCAGTGGTAGGTTACTCGCCTATGATGCGGAAGGCCCGGGTTCGATTCCAGCCAATGCCTCAACCCCAGCCACTGGATCCAGTGCTGGTCCCAAGCCCGGAAAATGGGAGGGTTGCGTCAGGAAGGGCATCCGGCGTAAAACATTTGCCAAGTTGTTGTGCGGACCAGTTGGTCCGCTGTGGCGACCCCGAACAGGGAGCAGCCGAAAGCAACTTCTTATTGTTATGCTAAAAGTAAGCGTAAAAGTATATTTTAAAATTTCTCCGACATCACTCCCCCCTTTGAGACTCTTGAGTCTCACAATCAACCTGTACGTGTCTTAAGTTCACTACTCTATGCTGTTATCCCACATAAACTCTACATCATCCTATGTGACAATATACATATGACTTTTATACACAATCAATGTACTTATAGATGAGGCGCACTTCTTTCTTTCTTCTGACCGAGGCACTTTACATACCGTTGAGAGTCTGTTGGAGCTCCTGGGAGAGGTTACTAGCACTTCACCAGGGGCTCATCACTACACAGTCCAATGTACCACATGGATACTATCTAATGTTTATTAGACATCAGAGACATTTATAGACTATGAAAATATTCTAAGTTCCTCATAATTAGACATTTCGTATATATTTAACGTATCAAGTACGCTTTTATAACATCCTTCTCCTACCTACTCTACTTCCTGCCCAAAGTTTCCTATTATTTCTCCAAAGCATACATTACATTCACATAATCATACATTACATTCACATAATCATACATTACATTCACATCACTCCCCCATGACCTGCTGCTCTTGAATGGTGAACCAGGAGTGGGCGAAAAACCCCCAATGCCAATTCTGAGCGAAAATTCCCACTCTGCCCGCAATTTGCATGACAGCCAGTCATGCCAGGGTCACCAAATACATATAAACACATATATTCATTATTCTCATATACACAGTTTCATTAAAGCATCGAAAGTACAGTTTATATACATGAGTCAGTTCCACCACCAATAGTGGGTTCTGCAGGTTGACTTCACATAATAGAAGTTAGAGCCAGTGCAAATATTCTGGCGGTTGGACACGTCGCTTTCATGCAAAATGTTCAGTTGATGTCCATACTGTCCAATCACAACGCACTCACTCGCCCGAATTCTAACCACACACACCTGCACGCAATCACCATCCCAATCACCATCTCAATCACCTCCCACATAAAGGACACCCACACACACCACTCACCGTCCAGCCTCGTTTTAGACTGAAGGACTCACTCGAGACATATTCTACGCTCCTGCGTTTAGTGTTTCTCCGCATTCCGTGTCTCCCCGTGTGTGTTTGTGTGTTCGTCTTCTACCTCCAGCTCTGTTCCCGTTCCGGCCATCACATCCAGCTCCTCTACGGCATACATCAAAGGGCAGTATCTCTCTCTCCAATCCTCCAATCCTGTTAAAAATGTCATTTTTAACACCTCACTGGAGACCTGCCATGTGCCAGCCTGCTTCAAGACCTCAGCCATTGTCCCAGTCCCCAAAAAGACAAAGATAACAGGACTTAATGACTACAGACCCGTCGCTCTGACTTCTGTGGTCATGAAGTCTTTTGAGCGCCTCGTGTTGTCCTACCTCAAGGACATCACAGACCCTCTTCTGGATCCACTACAGTTCGCCTACAGAGCCAACAGATCTGTAGATGATGCTGTGAACATGGCCCTCCACTTCATCCTTCAGCATCTAGATTCCCCAGGATCCTATGCCAGGATACTGTTTGTGGACTTTAGTTCAGCTTTCAATACGATCATCCCCGCCCTGCTCAGAGACAAGCTCTTCCAGCTGAATGTGCCTGACTCCATGTGCAGTTGGATCACGGACTTCCTGACAGACAGACGGCAGTTCGTGAGGCTGGGAACGCATGTCTCTGACCTCCAGCACATCAGCACTGGATCCCCCCAAGGCTGTGTCCTTTCTCCTCTGCTATTCTCCCTTTACACCAACGGCTGCACATCTGGTCACCAGTCTGTCAAACTTCTGAAGTTTGCTGATGACACCACCCTCATCGGCCTCATCTCTGATGGGAACGAGTCGGCCTACAGGGGTGAGATTGATCGTCTGGTGTCATGGTGCAGCACGAACAACCTGGAGCTCAAATCCCTAAAGACAGTGGAGATGACAGTGGACTTCAGGAAGGACCCAGCCCCCCGCCCTCCTGTCATCCTCTGTGACTCCCCGGTGTCATCTGCTGAGTCCTTCTGTTTCCTAGGCACCACCATCACCAAGGAGCTCAAGTGGGCGCAGAACATCAGCTACCTCACCAAGAAGGCTCAGCAGAGGATGTATTTCCTGCGGCAGCTTAAGAAGTTTCTCCTACCTGTAAAGATGCTGGTTAACTTCTACACTGCCATCATTGAATCTGTCCTCACATCCTCCATCACAGTCTGGTTTGCTGCAGCTACAGCCAGGGACAAGGCCAAACTGCAGCGTGTCATCCACTCAGCTGAGAAGGTGATTGGCTGCAGTCTCCCATCTCTCCAAGAGCTGTACTTCTCCAGGTCCCGGAGACGTGCAGCCAAGATCGCAGCTGACCCCTCTCATCCCGGTAATGAACTCTTTCGGTCCCTCCCCTCTGGAAAGAGGCTTCGGTCCATCAAGACCAGGACCTCACGCCACAAAAACAGTTTCTTCCCCACTGCAGTCAGCCTGCTGAACAGTGCCCCACTTGCCCCCAGATGACCCCCCCAGAACTTACAGACAACCATGACACTTTCACATTATAAATTGCACTACATCTTTTGCAACTCATCTTCTGTACACAATATTTATTTCATTATCGATTGTACATACAGGATATACTTATTTGGTCAGTCACTCTCACTCAACTTCAAACTTCTGTGTACATATTTATTATCATTCTCATTTGTGTACATATGTTATCTGTATATATGTTTGGACAGTCTCCTTCAATTTCACTTACACTTACATTGTAAATCGCAACTTTATTTAATTTATTATAGTTTATTTTATTATTTTAAAATTTTATCTGTTTATATGTTTTGCACCTGACACCAAGACAAATTCCTAGTACTGTAAAGTGCTCTTCGCGAACCCTTTGCTGTACCTGGCAATAAAAAATTTTCTGATTCTGATTCTGATTCTGATTCTGATTCTCACTCCATTCATCTCCATTTCATTCACTCCGACAGTTTCACTCTGCTGCTTGGTTCAATAAATCTAATGAACAGTGAATCTCTGTCTCCATGCCTTCTGTCCCGTAACACATACAGCAAGAGTGAACGACCCTCCACCTTGGTTCCGGACCCTTATTGTCATACAGAACTCCTAGGGTGGCCATCATTTTACAAGATGCAGCACACTGGACTGGTCGGGTCACCAGTCCAGATAGAACCTCCCCTGCTCATCACACTTCAATTGTCCGCTGCTCTTCCCATGGTGGCATCGCGTGCACACTATGATGGGTTGCATTCGGTTGCCATAGGTCCTGCACACAACACTTGTGCCAAGATAGAGACAGCATAGACAAACACAGACATGGACAAATAACATTGCAAATAACAGACAACAACATCAAAGACTCTGGGCAATTTCTTTTTTAGGTTTCAAAGCCGTCTCCTTCCTCCTTCACCGAGGGACCTTAAAGGGACCCTCACATCATGGTCCTTTCCAATGCTTACGCTTGAACCTTCTGATGTATAAGTAGTCCACTTGGCGTAGCAGCTCCTCTACCTCAGTGCCGAGTACAGCTTCACCAACCTGTGAACACACTGTTCTATGGATTTGGGTTAGATGTTTTACTTAACTTTCATTTACTTACAGATG
>JAUCMX010000017.1:18234872-18448306 GCA_033459395.1 Hemibagrus guttatus | reverse complement strand
CGCCCGGGCAACGAAGGAGTGGCTTCGTAAGAAGCATTTCAAGGTCCTGGAGTGGCCTAGCCAGTCTCCAGATCTCAACCCCATAGAAAATCTTTGGAGGGAATTGAAAATCCGTGTTGCCCAGCGACAGCCCCAAAACATCACTGCTCTAGAGGAGATCTGCATGGAGGAATGGGCCAAACTACCAGCAACAGTGTGTAAAAACCTTGTGTTGACTTACAGAAAATGTTTGACCTCTGTCATTGCCAGCAAAGGGTATATAACAAAGTATTGAGATGAACTTTTGTTATTGACCAAATACTTATTTTCCACTATAACTTGCAAATAAATTCTTTAAAAATCAGACAATGTGATTTTCTGGATTTTTTTTTTCTCATTCTGTCTCTCATAGTTGAAGTGTATCTATGATGAAAATTACAGGCCTCTCTCATCTTTTTAAGTGGGAGAACTTGCACAATTGGTGGCTGACTAAATACTTTTTTGCCACACTGTATATATATATATATATATATATATATATATATATCAACAAGATGAAAAAAAGGGGGGGGGGATCCGAAGCAGGATCTGAACTGGAGAGCCTGGAGACAAAATATAAAATTCTGAGCAAGGAATTGACAAAACTGAGATAAATAACAGCAAACTGTAATAACATGGACAAAGAGAATCAATGTTGTCTTTTGTAAATCAGTATATTTAGTCCGGTAAGTTCTTCAGAAACATTTAACCCAACATTATAAAAATGTCGATCAGGCCATTATTTATGTCTATATGGATATATTGATGAAATGAATTAAATTAAAAGTTACAAACATAATAAACATAAATCACAGAGAGGTCTGTATCACAGAGAGGTCTGTATCACAGAGAGGTCTGTATCACAGAGAGGTCTGTATCACAGAGAGGTCTGTATCACAGAGAGGTCGTATCACAGAGAGGTCTGTATCACAGAGAGGTCTGTTGAAACTGCCCTTTGGGGCAGTAGTGGCTCAAGTGGTTAAGGCTCTGGGTTGTTGATCGGAGGCTCGGGGTTCAAGCCCCAGCATCACCAAGCTCCACTGTTGGGCAATTGAGCAAGGCTCTTAACCTTCTCTGCTCCAGGGGCACTGTATCATAGTTGCCCCTGTGCTCTGACCCCAACTTCCTCAGCTGGGATATGTGAAGAAAAGCATTCCACTGTGCTGTAATGTATGTGTGGCAATAATAAAGGCTTCTTCTTAAATGTGCAATTTTGTAATGAAAGTGAAACAAGAATAACAGAAGCTGTTCATAATTCCTGTTTCTGGTTGAATGTCAGCTCCACATTTATAATGTAAGAAAGCATGCTGATGTTTGCTGTTTTATTCATAGTTATGGGAACTCAGTCAGATCTGTTGGGTCAACACTTTCACTGACAAAATGTTCAGTAACATAAGAAATAGCAGTTAAGACATAGAAACCATGTAAAATAGGAACAAAACACGAATAATGTATACAAAGCAGGCCCAAATGTAATGTGCTGAAACTCAGCTAATAATCATTAATGCTTTTTTTATATAGCACTAAGAGCATGTATTGCATAACAATTTTTGACGTGTTTAGTGAAAAATTGCTTTTTTTGTCGCTACCAAAACATAAACTACAGACACATATCTCCACATTAAAACAACTGATAGAAAATGTTTTTTAATTTCTTTTAAAACTGTTTCTGTTTAACTTCAGTTTTTTTAAATCCTCGCAGCTCCAGGGTTGCTGGTCCTGAGCTCGGGTTTCTGTCTGTGTGAGTTTCCTCCAGGTTGCTTCTAAGTGTGATTGTTCCATGCATGGTGAGATGGACTGGTGACTGGTGTTCAGCTTGTATCCATGCCTTACTTTCAGTGCTTCCAGGATATCCACCATGACCAGGATAAAGTAATCACTGGAGATTTTATCATGATATAATTTAATATGCAAATATAAACTGACTTTATAGATTAACTGTGGTTGTGCTTATGTTATAATAATTAGCCTGGGGCAGGGGTGTCCAAAGTCGAATGTTGCCCTCAGGCTGATGTTAAGCTGATGTGTGACTAGGATAAATGGAAAGGAGCTGAAAGGTAAGAAGTTATACGTGGGGCAAAGCAGAGACTGAACAAGAGAGACAGACCCAACACAAACACAAGTCTGAACAGTTAAACACACACAGACACAGACACACAGAATGCTGATTCTGCTTTCTCTGCTGTAGGGTCTGGAACTCTTTGTGAAGAACCTCGACAGCTGGGTGGATGAAAATTATCTGCGTGTAGAATTATCACAATTTGGAACCATCAACAGTGTAAAGGTCAGTTACACTCTAACCCTACATTTTATTCCTTTCCAAATAATATGGGTTCACTTACCCTTAATGACTCTGGAGTGTGCTTTACATCTTCCAGATTATTATTATTACTCATATTATATGTCTAAATGACTCACTTTAATCTATGTCTAAAGGATTCACTCTATTTCTATTCTTCTGTCTCTTTTGCTCTCTCTCTCTCTCTCTCTCTCTCTCTCTCTCTGCCTCTTTCTCTTTCTCTCTCTCTGTCTGCAGATGATTACATGTTGCTACTGGTTGAGAAAATCCACCCACTTCATGCAAATAAAATCACCTGAATGCTTCTGGAGGGCGAGAACAACTACAACATCATGAACGTGGTCAGATATCCTGAGCTTCTGCATGCCAGAAAATAAACAAAATCCCACTCACCAGTCCCTCATTTATACTGTGGCTTGGTGGTTAGCACGTTTGCACGTTTACCACCTCCAGGGTTGGGGGTTCGATTCCTGCCTCCGCCATGAGTGGAGTTTGCATGTTCTCCCCATGCCTCGAGGGTTTCCTCCCCCGGTCCAAAGACATGCATTGTAGGTTGATTGGCATCTCTAAATTGTCCGTAATGTGTGATTGCATGAGTGAGTGTGTGAGTGTGTGCCCTGCGATGGGTTGGCACTCCGTCCAGGGTGTATCCTGCCTTGATACCCAATGATGCCTGAGATAGGCACAGGCCCTGAGAATAGATTGGATAAAATTGAATGAATGAATGCATATCCGTTCATTTAAACACATGATATTCACTGATCGGGCATGACATTATGACCACCTGCCTAATATTGTGCTGGTCCCCCTTTTGCTGCCAAAACACAACAAACATTGTGTAGTCTGACACCTTTCTATCAGAGCCAATTAACTTCTTCAGCCATTTGAGCAGCAGTAGCTTGTCTGTTGGATCGAATCACACGGGTTAGCTTTCACTCCCCACATGCATCAAGATATTTTTCAATGATGGCACCAAAAATAAGAAGAGGAGGAAGAACAGAACAAATAACAATTTTTATTGCAGATTATTGATTATTGCAGGTATTATAAAGTGGTCTGGATTGGTGTCATTTTATTTAAAGACCTTAAAGAGAAAGAGTTTAATTAACAATCTTAAAGAGAAAGCTGTAAACTGTAAGTTTATTAACTAGGACTATTTGAAATGTTAAGTATTAGCTGAGAAAAAAATCTAATAAAATCTAAATAACTGATTGTGTATATTTTTAATAAAAGAGGGAAAGTTAAATGTCTATGAGGAATACTTCCCTGAAGACCAACAACAATTTAATGTTTTCAAGTATTTTTATTTAAATAATACATTATTAGTTCCCTGGTGGGTTTTTTTTTTCTTTCTTAGCCAGGAGTGTCTGAAGTCTAATTGAACAGTTATTAACTGGTCTGTGGTTTCTCTTTAAGAAACAGATTGCAATATGTTCTTTCACCTGATGGTGGCAGCAAACTGTACAATCACATGCATTCATTCATTGTCTACCGCTTATCCGAACTATTCTCGGGTCACGGGGAGCCTGTGCCTATCTCAGGGGTCATTGGGCATCAAGGCAGGATACACCCTGGACGGAGTGCCAACCCAACGCAGGGCACACACACACACTCTCATTCACACACTATGGACAATTTAGAGATGCTAATCAACCTACCATGCATGTTTTTGGACTGGGGGAGGAAATCGGAGTACCCGGAGGAAACCCCCGAAGCACGGGGAGAACATGCAAACTCCACACACACAAGGCGGAGGCGGGAATCGAACCCCAACCCTGGAGGTGTGAGGCAAACGTACTAACCACTAACCCCTGTACAATCACACTCAGCTAAAATTCAAGAGCCTTCACTCTTTCATTACATGTAGTCATGACTAGAGATGAAAAGCAGAAGGGGAGAAGAAGAGAGACCAGTATCTTTCACCTAGATTGTATTTAGTGGTTTTAAAGTGTTGTGCCTGATATGTTTAAGCAATTTTAAAAACACATAATGAAGATGACAGCTTTAATTTTTCGTACTACCTTAAACAGTTCCATGTGTTTAGGGCTGTACAGACTCTGGAGTTCAACATGATATTGAGCTCAAAAATCACCCTAAAATTGTCCAGTCATATAGTGATTTTCTAGTGGGGCTGAAGAGAGATGGCCAGAAGGCAATCAATGTTTCAATGTTAGGTTATGATCTTTTGAATGAGTTTGTCAGTCAAAAACCTTTCACTTTTTCCCATATGTTGTGTTGGCAGTGTGATCTTGGTCATTGTCTTGCTTCATAATGTGTGAGTTCCTCCCAATTATATTGGATGCATTTCTCTGTAAATTTCAGTCAGAGTGTTTCTTTAGACTTCTAAATTTATTCTGCTGCTATGAGCATGAGTTATTTCATTAATAAATATTACTGAGTTTGTTCCAGAAGAAGCCATGCACACCTAAGCTATGACACTAACTCCATCATGTTTCACTGATGGGTTTGTATTTTGTAGATCATGAGAAGATCCTTTCCATCTCTGTGAATAGGTCTGAACGGGTGAGTGGTTAGGATCCAGTGAAAAATTCCTGCGGTTACCGCTGGTGTGTGGGCTGGGAAATCCCACTAACCAGGCCTGAACGGGCAGGTGGAAAAGGTGCACGGTTGTCCCTAGATACCACTGTTCAGGGTAGAACAGGTCTGCTTGGTAGGGATAAGAGGATCCTCTGTTAAGGAGTAGGAACTCTTCTCCTTGTGTTGTGTTGTATATTTATAGATTTATATTCATATTCTGTTGATGGTCATATTAATGATCGGCTAAAATAAAGTGTACATCTTGGAATAGGTTCGGAGAAGTGTGTGTTGTGGAGAAGTGGTGCTGTGTGTGTGGGTGATAAGATAAGAGATTGTTGATGGTTTGTTTGGTGAGAGGGGGCGAAAGAGGTAAGTATAAGGCTTAATAAAATACAAGGCCAGAATAAGTAAGTATAATATTTCCCTTCCTATCAATTGGAGATATTTGTAGTGTTAAAGTATTTTAAAAAGTGATAAATGTGTGGTTAAAGGAGAAGGGAAAATGTGTGAAGTGGGGAATTAATGCATAATTAAATCTAGACTCAAAATATTTTTGCCATACTCCTAAGCTTGTATAATTATACTTTAGGCTCGTAATAAATTTTATTTTTGAACTATTAAAGTTTACTATATTTTCTAATAGAGAGATCAAATTGTGCTGGACCCAAGGTTATGTGCTCCAGTAGTGTGTGTTTGTTAACACCCAACCATCTCCTGATCAACATGCACGTTCTAAACGCGATATTTCTTCGACCAAAGCATCAGAAGTTATGAACACATACCTAAAAATGGGTAACACATCCGTAGTTACAGAATGGAGCCAGAACCCCGAAATCTACATAGACTGGAAGGGAATGCCAGTAGGCGTTCCTGAGGAGCACCGTGCACTCATAGAGTCTACTCTAGCTATGTTTATTTTCTTACCCCACATGCAATCCCACAGAAATATGAAATGGATCAATTACATTTGGTATAACCAACAGCGATTTATTAATCACACTGTAATGGCATTAAAACTTATTTCTGAACAACTCCATGCGGTTACTCTAATGACTGTACAAAATCGATTCGCTATAGTCACCATGCGAGGCCCTGATCAGGGAGTATGTCAGATGATCAGTTCCGAGTGCTGCGCAGTTACTCCCCTGAACACGGGTCCATTGGGCCCACTCAGCACCCTGCTGGACCGCATGGCTGCTGCCCGTGATCAAATGGTAAAAAATAATGCTGTTCCAGAATCTGAGTGGTATAACTGGCTATTTTCCAATGACTGGATAGCAGGACTTGTGCGTATTGGTGTGACTATTCTAGTAGCACTCATAGTAATGGCAGTAGTGGCCTACTGTTGTATTCCCTTTCTACGAGCTCTCATTGACAAAACTGTACATGCTCTGTTTGGACAATATATGCTAATGCAACTGTATGGGACATCCACAGAATTGGTGGAACCTCCTCCCGGGCCACAGGAGGAAGAAGAGAACCCTGAAAACTAGAGCAAATAGTTGATGTGTATGTCTTGTTTGTCTGTTCCATGTTCTTCCATGTCTATGTTGTCTATGTCTATGTTGTCTATCTTGGAGTAAATGTTGTGTGCAGGACCATGGCGAATGACGGGGCACATGGGCTAATGCATTGTCGACACAGACGGCGCTATCATTCAACGTGTGCTGTGCTGGAGCCATGTACCGAAGGGTTTGTCTACACGTTCCATCACAGCTACCGGCGCCCAGCCTGCACCAAGCTAGTGACGAATATGGAAAAGCGAGCTATATACGAGCAACCATGGATCATTCGAGACCAACCACATGCACCTGTATGCTGGCACTCGCACCCGTCAAGTAATGAGCATCCTCCATGGTCTCCAATATATGAGGACACCCGTCCAATACCCCAGCTTTTAGCCCATGCCAACATGATGCATATCAACGGAACCTGGCTTGACCACAAATGGGAAACGGATTACCCGCTTGGTGATAGGCTCACATGTCGAGTCCACTTATATCGACTACATCGCGCCATTTCAGTGGCCCAAGCATATGGCCACAAAAGACGTCATGTATATTTACTCTCTCGCCACATTGAACAGCAAACTGTTCTAGAGTATGTTACTATCTACTTCTGTGAATACCCCATATGGACTTCACACACACCCGGACAACATCGACGGTTGGAGACTCTTCCAAGGCCTCCTTTGTTTTTTCATCTGTGTAAAGACACTGATCCTGAAGCACTTGCTGTAACACAGAGACCAATATGCATACACCCAATGTGTTCAAAAGGGAATATCTGGGCGACATTGCATGCCAACAGACGGTTACAACTACCCTTGCCCCACTGGATATCCCAGCTACATTCGACACACCATTGGTGGTGGACTTGAACTAACCACATTAACACACACATATCCATTGATCATGTCCGGTATGTATGTCTTTGTATGTTTGTATGTTTATATATATATGGTGATTTCATTGACGGTGACCCTGATGTTAAGTACACACTGTCACGCCACAAAGGCGGGCAGAGTGGGAATTTTCCCTCATGATTGGCACTTGGGGGTTTTTCGCTCACTCCTGGTTCACGGTGTTGTTTTGAGAGAGGCAACCTAATAGCAATTGTAATGTTGAGGGGAATTTAATTGGTTTCAGAAATGGGGTGTAATGTTGAAGGGAATTTAATTGGTGCAGGGGGACTGTAAATTTGGTTTCATTTTTTATTATTATTTTTATTTTATTATTATTATTATTATTGGTCTTATTTTTATGTTGTTTTCATTTTTTTATTATTATTATTATTATTATTATTATTATTATTATTATTATTACTACTATATGCGTTACTATGTGGTATATGCTATATACTCTAACATGTTATAACGTTGTTGCATAAGGGCTGTAATCGTAGAATGGCAGAAGGATACCAACAGGTTACAACGTAGTAAGCTAAGAGCTATGAGAAAGGAGAAAAGGAGATATGAGACTTAAAAGTCTCACAGAGGGGTGTAATGTTGAAAATTTCCTTGAAGAATCATGCATTGCATAAATCAAATTCTAATCAAGTCATAAGTCTACTTCTAGCCTATTATAACGACAAAAAAATTAATCATTAAATCCGTTGTTACTCTAATTTACTTTAGTCATTTAAATTAGTAGTCTTTAAATAGATTTAATCTAATTTACTATCTACTCAAATAATTTAAGCATTTAATAATAATTAGACTGATATCTACGTTAATCAGTAATCATCTAATAATCATTTAATCCGTAACAAATTACTCAGATTAAGCACTGATTATTTTAATTCATAATCCATTAATCTCACTTTATTATCCTCATCTTAAATCAATATCAAAGCAGTATAACCTTTAGATGACAGTTAAAATTTACTAACAATAGCATATGGATAAAAATTTAATAAGAAAGAGTAAAAGAAATAGAGAGTCATAATCAGGTAGTGAGTAGTTTATTAGACATTAACCATTGTTTTATGGGAATCACAAAGGTTCATTACAAAAACAGAGATTAGCAACTACAAGCTTTATTCTTCAGCCGAGATATCAGCCAAGTGGGCAGTAGGAGAAGTTGGGGAGTAGGATGGAGAAAACAGGGGGAATGAAGACGTAGAGGAGGGAGAAGAAGGAGGAGGAGAGGGGGAAGGACGCCCAGTGAGATTAAGGGCATCAGGTTCCGGCTCATCATCAAGGTCAGGTTCATCAACAATGTCAGGTTCATCATCAGGGTCAGGAACATCATCGGGTCAACAAGTTCAGTGGCCATGAATCTTAAGAGGCGAGCACTCTCAAAGCAGCATCTCAGGCTCCGGCGAAGAGGCCTTTGGCCGGCGAAGCCAAAGGCATGTGCTCATCTGTATCGACGCACCATGGTATAGTGAGAAGCAGCAAGAAATCACCGAATGGCAGTCAAGCACAGATGTAATGCACAGGGGAAATACAAAGGGGGTTGTGATATGGGAGGAAAATATGGGAGGAAACTACACTAAACCTAACTGAACTAGCTGCAGAGCAAATAAGTACAAGCCCTCAGATAATAAAACCAACAATGAACAAGGATAAATGAATAAAAGACTAATTAAATGTTGGGAGGGGAAACATCTTAATACTCTAAATAAATGCCAGATAACCCCACAAAGCAAGCCCTCAAGTACTCTGATATAGGGGATATGATAAATAGGTTCCTAAAGTATAAATTAGTAAATACCTAATTTCTGCAAATACTGTGACCTGTTAACTATGATAGACAGGCCTAGGCCTGACTTAAAGGCCCGGCAATTGGTATCCTTGAGGCCAATGGATGGCAATCTTAAGGCCATCAGTTATGGACAAACGAAGGAGGGGTTGATTTTATGGGGCATATTCAGCAGAATAATCATCTATCGTCAAAACAAGCGCTGACAAACAAGTGTAAGGAGGGGTGAAAAGGCCCCTATATATAGGGAAAATTTGTGTGTGTGTGTGGGGGGGGGGGGGGTTTGCACTTGACCGCATCGGGCCCGAAGCTGTGTTTTTTGAGTGCCAATAAAGCTGGTTTGCTTCTTCTCATTCAAGCCTAAAGAAGTTTCATTATTTTCTTTCTTACAATTTAGCAAAGTATTTGGTAAATATAGGTAATTGCAGAAGTCTTCAGAACCACCCAGAGGAGTGTCCACTCAGAGGGGACTCTGAGTTCCGACCCTCCACACTTTGGCCTTTCCATCATTTTGGTAAAGGTTAAACTTGGTTCTAGTACTAAATTGTGAATTGCATCTTGTGGTATGACCTCAAGAAGACCACCTATTTTTTTCCACAAATTCTTCTTTGAATGATGGATTGTTATATCTTCACCCCTGCCATGTGGAGGTTGTTGATGATCTTTCTCTCATTAGATGCTGTTGTTTTCCATGACTGACCTGTTCATTGTCTTGTTTTTATTACACCAGTGGTTTCTTTCTTTTTCAGGACATTCCAAATTGTTGTATTTTCTATGCTCAATGATTATTAAATGATGATACTTAACAAAAGTAACTTCTGAAAAACTGGAAACTTCTGTGCTAGATCCATGCGAATTGCACAACATAGTTTATTCAATGCTATAAAGAAAATCCCCTTTCTCAATGATGCATCATGGTTTTAAGCTATGTGAACGCCCTCTCAGAACCAGTGAACACAGACCAGTTTCATTGGCTGAAAGGGGTCAGGTGGCATAGCATTGCACATCAGTAAGAGCATAAAAGGGCATCTATTCACTTCAAAAATTCATTTTACTTCGAAATTCAACCAGATTCAGGAAACCACATTCCTATGGGTAATTTGGGATTCAAACTTATACAGTTTTTTTATTTATACAGTTAATAAAAAGTGTCTCCGTAAAAGTTGCAAAACATTGTATATTTGCAAAACCTTTGAAAAGATTTTATATAGCTTTTGTCCAATTCCTACATTATCTGTATTTTATACTACAAAACATTCATTCATTCATTGTCTACCGCTTATCCGATCTATTCTCGGGTCACGGGGAGCCTCAGGCATCATTGGGCATCAAGGCAGGATACACCCTGGACAGAGTGCCAACCCATCACAGGGCACACACACACTCTCATTCACTCACACAATCCGGACAATTTAGAGATGCCAATCAACCTACAGTGCATGTCTTTGGACCGGGGAGGAAACCCCTGAGGCACGGGGAGAATATGCAAACTCCACACTAGGGCTGAAACGATTCCTTGAGTAACTCGAGTAATTCAAATACAAATAATCTCGGAGGCAAATTATTTGCCTCGAAGCTTTGTTTAGTCCATTTACTGTAACTACACACAGAGCACTGCATTTCCCCATGGACCATTATTACTGACGCATAACCCGCTAAACTCGGGGAGAAAAGATTCAGGTCAAAGAAAACGTCAGAAAGTTTTCAAAGTTTGGGATCATTTCAAACTAAAACAGAAATAAAACTCTGTACAGTGTGATTACTGTAAGATTGAACTGGTGTACCACAACAATACTTCAATATCTCATTCAAAAACACCCAGTCCACGGAGTTGACACAAGCAAACGTTAGCATTTGCACTTAGCTTAAATCAATATGACTGTTAGTTGAAATTAAAGCCCGTAAAAATGTATGTGGATTGTGGCTACATGTAGTGACTGTTTAAGACCGTAAATCAGTATGATGGCTAGTTATGATGTCCCTAATTTAGCTAAGTTTTGTGAAAGCCTAAGCGTCATTCATGTTGATAGCCTCACTCTCTCTCTGTCACTCTCACTCACACACACCAGTATGTAGAGAGGCATTTAAGAGGGTTTATTTTCCATCTAACTCTAATTTCATGATAAAGAAAAATGTGTTTTTCTTTATTTTATGTGTATGGTCTCGTTCTTGTTACCTTTCTGTCCACTAATTTTTACCTCTTACAAAAGCCACGTCTTTCAGGGAGACAGTAAAGGCTTATGCTTGAGTTGTAGTTAGACTGAAACATCAAAGTTAAGTTGCACAACATAAATGCAATGTTTATGTATTATTATTATTATTATTATTATTATTATTATTATTATTATTATTATTATTATTATTATTATTTTATTCATATTCATATTATTTTATTCATATTCATATTATTTTATTTTATATATATTATTATTTGTTTTTTTGATGGTTGTTAGCATTTTACATTTACATTTTTTTAAGTAATTAAGTTTTTTTATTTATATATTTGTATTCGCATTTTGAATGCAATATGTCAATTAAATGCAATAAATGGGTTCAGATTTTATTTTCATTTCTCTAAATAGGAAACAATCATTTTAAGAGTGACTTATTTTCTCTTACATATTTAGTATTCCTCTTTAATAAAGAAAAAGTACTTCTTATCTGATTACTCGATTAATTGATGGAATAATTGATTACTAAAATAACCGATAGCTGCAGCCCTACTCCACACACACGGCAGAGGTGGGAATCGAACCCCCAGCACTTCAGTTTGAGCTTGATGTTCAGTGTGTGTGTATTTTTTGCATGTTTTGACACTGTTAATGTCGGCATGCAGTTACAATGACACATTTCACATGTTCCTGTGGGAGAATTTCTTATTCACTCTACATTGGCCCAGGTTAGCTTGCTAAATCTGACTACAAAATACAACAATAAAATTCCCAATTAAATCTTCAGCCTCAATTCCCCCTCCGCACCACCAGAGGGAACCGTCACCCAAATACTGAGTGATTACGGGTTAAGGGACACTTCTGGGTTTCAATGTTAATAAGGATTGCATTTTAGTGTTCTATTGGATTACGTTTTAGATTTGTTTGTTCTTAAATAAAACCACAAATGGATTCCACACAACCTGCTTCTGCCTCAACCTCACAGAATACTTTGCCGTCAGGGAATCCAGAAGACGTTAACCAGCTACCAGCCATCATCGCGCATTAAGGAGAGGTAATGGCAGCCTATCACAGACAGCTCACAGCCCAGCAGACCCAGACCTCTGAAAATGCGGTCGTCTGAAAAGTTTGGTGGCTCTGCCAATCGCTGTTGTTCCTCTGGCAATTCAATGTTTATTTTGCACAACAACCATAGGCCTATAGACAGGTTACTTCCAAGTGCAGCCTCATGCTAACTCTGCTAACTGGGAAGGCCTTGGATTTGGTCTCCACTGTCTGGGATAGCAATAATCAGGTACGGGGTTTGAACACTTATTTCACCCAACTCATTTGAGATGTTTCTGAACGACTGATTAAACTATGAAATTGCAGACATTGGCTGAGCAGAGCAGTTGGAATCATGCAGCACTACAGGCAATATTTTAGGAAGGCCTGAACCCCATGCTGCAGGCAAAAATGACCTAGACATCCCATTGCCATAGTACATCATGCTAGTAATTAGAGTCAACAACCTCATTCAGAAACAGCACCCCACATGCGGGTTCCACTCATATACAGGGATACAACAACCTCATGAGGTCTTCAACAAGGAATGTGCCACAACACTGCCCCTTCATCACACATGGATGTGACTGCATCATTAAATTGTTTCCCCATATGCCCCCCCCCCCCGGGCCGAGTCTACCCTTTCTCAGCACTTGAGAATAATGCCATGGAAGAATTCATTGAGGAGGCACTTGCAGACGGATTCATCTGTCTCTCCATGTCTCCCGCAGTGGCCAGTTTCTTTTTCATGGAGAAAAATGATGATGGACTAAGGACATGTATTGACTACCATGGCCTCAATGCCACCACATTCCGATATGCTTACCCCCTGCTGCTTATGCCATCTGCACTCAAACAACTCTAAGAGGCACGGTACTTCATGAAGTTAGACCTCCACAGCTGTTGCAATTTATTAGTTGCAGTTAGTTAACACTGAATAGTAATAAATGTGGATTATAAGAATTGTGATTGCTTTAATGTTTGTGAGAGATGTTAACCTTAACAATATATTCAAATGAACTACATTTCCCATGAGCCGAAGCACGAGAGCGGAGCAAGAGAGAGGAATGCCGGGATTCAGTTTTTGTTTTTTTTATTACTACTATCAGTGTGTCTGCGAAGCGTCTATTTTTTGTTAAGCCTTTTAGCATCATTTTGTTTCTCTTGAGCTTTGTTCAGTAAAGTTCCCGCAAAGTTGAAAGGTTTTTGTGTCATCCTTTCGCTCCAAATTATAACAACAGCACCTTCAACCTGTTTTGCATCAGGGAGGGGGATGAATGGAAAACTGCCTTCCACACTACCAGGGGGCACAATGAATACAGAGAAATGCCGAATGGCCTGACCAGTGTGCCCACAGTGTTCCAGGCATTTATTAACAAAATTTTTCGGGACCTCCTAAACTTACAGTATATGTTATTGTGTTAACTGATGATATCTTGATGTACTCCACAACCAACAATCTTCATGTCAGCCATATGCACACCATGTTATGATGCCTGCTGCAGCACCAACTGGTGGTAAGGTCTGAGAAATTACTCTATCACTTTCCTAGGGTACGTCATCAGCCAGCAAAGGGTGGAGATGAACAGAAGTAAAGTAAAAGCAGTAACAGAGTGGCCCTCTCGGTCTATTATAAAGGACTTACAAAGATTCCTAGGTTTTGCAAACTTCTACCAGCGCTTTATTAGGAACTATAGTGGTGTTGCTACCCCCTGACAGTGCTGCTTCACAGAAAACCTTATAAACTCCTTTGATCTGGTGATGCTCAGAGAGCCTTCAATGAGCTAAAGATTATTGGAACTTGGAATATATTAAAAACGCCAAGAAACTGAACCCACGCCAGGCCCAGTGGGCCCTATTCTTCACTCAGTTTCACTTCACTGTGAAATACCACCAAAGCACCCAAAACAGCAAGGCAGACGCTCTCTTACAGCACCAAGACCCTGTTGACAAGCCTCAGACACCTGAACCTATCCTGCCACCCTCTGTTATCATCGACCCCTTTAGTGTGACATCATGGAGGAGATACAGTGAGCCAAAGCCAAAGAACCCACTCTGCCGGGCTGCCCACTGGACAAGCAATATGTTCCTACAGACCTATGACCCTGAGTCCTCCATTAGGTACACACTTCACTAAGCACAGGTCACCCAGGAATCCACTGTACCACCCAGCTGATTTAAAACACATTCTGGTGGCCAAACCTGCTATTGGACATGAAGCAATATGTTGAAACCTGCTATATCTGTGCCCAAGTGAGGACAGACCACACCAGATACCTTACAGCCTGCTCAAACCACTCTCCTTCCTGTGATGGCCATGTTCTCACATCTCAGTGGACTTTGTCACTGGCCTCCTGAACTCACAAGGTTACACCACCATATTGGTTGCTGTTCTCAAAAGCCTGCAAGCTGGTACCCCCCTAAAGGGACTACCTTTGTCCATGAAAGCAGCCAGGCTACTGGTAAATCATGTCTTCAGGAACTATGGCCTGCCCAAAGACATAATGTCTGATTGAGGGACTCAATTCACCTTTTGGGTGTGGCAGGCCTTCTTCAATAGTTTTGGAGTCAATGTCAGTCTGACATCAGGATACCACCCCAGGCAAACCAGCAAGAAGAGCGAGTAAATAAGGAACTATGACACTTTCTAAGGACTTACTGCAACCGGGAGCAACAACACTGGAGCGAGTTCCTCACTTGGGCAGAGTACAACCTACTCCTCCACCAATCTTACCCTGTTCCAATGTGTCCTGGGATATCAACCGCCTCTCTTCCCTTGGTCACGGCAGACCACAGACATCCTAGCAGTAGATGACTAGTTCCACTGTAACAGAGAGGTTTTGGAGAGGGTTCATGGTGGTCTGACACCAGGAACTCAAGGCCAACCGACAAAGACACTCCCACTTCCCTTTTCAACCAGGTCAAATGGTATGACTCTCCACACAGAACATTAAACTCAAGCTGCTGTGCAGAAAACTAAGACCCAGATTCATTGGGCCATTTAAGATACTGGTTCTGTGATTGTTGGTCATTGTCATTGTTGGTTTGTCTTCCCTTTGTCTGGTGTTTATGTTAATAAAGCAGCGCTTTGCTGAATCCTGCATGTGGGTCTCACTTCCATGGCGTGTCGGTGCACGCACTGCCACAGAGTCCCAGCTTCGAGACCCGCACAGGGCAGAGGCTGCCGGACATTACAGAGGGGTACTGAGTGACTTCCGGGTTAAGGGACACTTCCCGGTTTTAGCGTTCATAAGCCATGCTCGCACTAATCCTCAATGTGAAGTATTGCGATTTTATTTGCATACCAAGCCGTTTTGTTCATTGTTCATTGCTTTTACTGTTTATCGACCTTGTTTCTGTTTATACTGACTTTTATGTTTCTTGCCTAGTGTTTTGGATTAGTTTCTATCGTGGACTGTCACTTCTGTGTTTGGATTATTGTGCTTGTTTCTGCTGACCTTGCTATTGAATTATGTTTTGGATTTGACCTTTTGTTCTTTAATAAAACTGCATATGCTGGTGAAGCCCGTATCTTGTCCACTTTGTGAAGCCCATAGCTTGTCTATATCCTTTACTTTATTTCACTCTTAAGCTTTATTTCACTCTGAAGCTTGTGAAGCTTCATGAGTAGGCCTGCTATAGGTTTTTTGTTTAAAATAGATTTTCTAGTCTATTGTAGTGATAATGGTGTTTGAGTTTACTCTATATCATGTGCTTATCATACTATATCTTACTGTACAACGATACTCTGTGAGGCCTTACTTAAATGCATCTTACCATGATAAATGTTTATTTTGATTTCTATTACTTTGTCTCATGTGTGTCCTCTATTCCTTTTGGCCAAAAATTACCTGGTTTTAGGAATTTTCCACTGATGGTGCACTGACTTAAATGAACTTCCTTTTCTTTTGCAATCCACCTCGAGTAGATGCCTGACCTTTCTCAAAAGAAATTTGCTTTCAAACCTCACAAACAGTTCAGAATGAGGTATTTCAAATTCTTCAAATATTCAGAAAATTACATATAGTTTTTCTACTTTGGTTATTAAATTGGACATGTCTGTAGAATTTATATTAACTCAGATTTATACAGATAATAAAAAGGTTCTCCAAACAAGTCCACATGTTTGGACATTTGCAAAAATTTAATATAACTTTTGTGCAGTACAACTTGCTAAATAGTTTTAATATTGCAGATAGTTTGTATCATGCATCTGTTTTTTGTTAGCACATCCTGTCATGTTTTTTTCCAGATGAATGCACATGTAAAACATGTGTATATTTTTATTAGCCATTGTTGCCTCACAATCCCTTCATCACTAGAAGTGCAGCTAAAATTTAGAAGCTTAATTAAAATTTAAAAAAATTATTAGCCAGTGAAGCTCTGGCTGTGACAAAACTCCACTGGGATAAGGGGATGGGTGTAACAGTTTCCTGAGCTGGGTCTGGAATGAGGAGATGGGAGACAGTCACCAAGCTAGCTATTAGTACTGTCTATTATGGATGTAACAGAATGTAAATGCATTTTTCCAAACAAACAGAATATGTGCATATATTTGAATTATATATAGCCTTGACTGCATTTCTAGTACCAGTCCTCCTGGAGATGGTAAATGAAAATTGATTTTCCAACACAATTCTACATTGTCAATGCAGTGTTCAGCCACTGTGTTTTCACCAATTTTTTTTTTCTTGTACACCTATGTATGTAAGCAAACACAACTCAAAGAAGAAGAAATAAAATAATACAAACAAAAAGATCAATTTAACAAAGCAAACAGTATGTATGAAAGAACATTAGATAGGTGTTCATGCAAATCTGCATCACTTTCTGCAGCACAAAAGAAGTGTTACATTCTTTTTGCTGAAAACAGCATTGTGAGAAAAGAGGAAATGACAGATCTATAAAAGCAGAAAGACATTAAATCATAAAACTAGAAGTGAGGATCAGTAGAACTTTCCTCAGTGAGATAGACAGAGCAAAGTTCAACAGAAGTTAAGGAGTGGAAGTGAAGCTGAAATTTATTCCAGGATGTACATCCTCCTCATCATCATCCTTTACCTTATCTCAGGTCAGATATTCTTCTTCTTTAGTAACTGCATGTGAAGTTATATATCTTGGATTGTGAGAATATTGAAAGCTCAATGAGGTTACTTACATGAGTGAGATTTTCTTTTGATTGACAGGTCCAGTAGACTGCACTGATGTGATTGGCTTCTCAGGAGGAAGCGTCATTATGATCTCTGATATACAATGGAAATCAAGCCATAATAAATATATTTGTAAGATGGAACAAAGTGTTTGCAATGATATAATACGTTTCCACAGCCCAAGCATCCAAGTACAGTACAAAAGATTCATTCTGTATGGAAACACACGGGGAGCTTTCTTAGTGTTGATCAGAAAGCTGAAGCCACAGGATGCTGGAACATACCGATTTGGAGTAGAGGATCAGAGAAACTACACTGTGAACCTAAAAGTTCGCAATGGTACAGAAATATTTAAGATCATTCACATGTTACATTTTCTAATTAATTAAATGTATGCTACTTTTTTGTACATCAAAGGCATTGTTAATACAGTAATATGGTACTAGACAGCTGTTGAGCTTATTAATTGTTATTTATTTGTCTTGTTTGTATAATTGACAGATGCATCTTATGGCGTGTCAAAAATAATCAACGCTTATCTTGGCCAGAATATAACTATGACTTGTAAATATCCAGGGGAGTATGAAAAAAACATCAAGTATGTCGACACACTGGATGATGAGACTAATATCAAAAACATTATTAAAACTCAAACAACAACTGAGAACAGCAGATTTTCTATTTCTGATGACAGAAGTGCTAAAGTTCTCAGTTTTAACATCAGCGATGTGAAAGAAGCTGATGAAGTATTTTATTTGTTTGGAGTGTGGAACAAAGTAGATGCAGTTGGTTATTACTCCTACTTTACAGAGATTCATCTTCATGTAACAGGTGAGACTTTTTATTTTTGACTTTTTAAAACATTTTACTTGAAGAATTCTCACTAGCACAGGCAGTAATTCCTTTTTCCCCCAGTCATGGCCTTTTAAAGTTATATAACATTATAGTAACATTGGCAATGTCATGGATTTTTGTTGTTTTGTATTTTAAACAACAGAAACCTACATGACAGCATCAACAGCCCCGACGAAAATCCCAGAGAATTCCTGTAAGATCTCATTATATATAATAATATAATATATAATACCATATTTCTTGCTGTATTCATGTGAAATGTATAATGGCAGAGGATCAGTGTGTTACAGTCAGGAGATAAGTGTATTACAGTCTCAGGTTCACTGATGTATTTTATTTATTTGGTTTGTTGATTGGAAAGGGGTCAGTTAGGTATTACTCCTAATTTAGAGAGATGTGGCTACATGTTACAGTTGAGCATTTTATTTTTTGTCATTTTGAAAAACATTTTTTTAGACAAATCATTCTGACTCAAATTAAAGCTGTGTGTACAGACAGCAATAGAGTTTTGTCTACGTCTTTTTTAAAAGTTATAAAGCTAACATGTCCATGATTTTTGCACCTTATATCTAGATCCTAGCACAAACATTCACCCAACAACAACAGCCACCTACCTGATGACCTCAGCAGCACTGATAGAAACTCCATCTGCAGTGTGTTTCAGTAAGAACTCTTCACTCTTTAAACTCACTCTTTATACATAACCCACTCTTTCATTGTGATTTTTGTCTTTTTCGGCTGAGGTTGTATTTATGGTACTCAAATGCCAGGGCATTTATGGTACTCAATAGACCAGGGCAGAGATGTACAAATAGAGCTGATGTGTGTGTGTATATATATATATATACACACACACATATATATATATATGTGTGTTGTTATATATATATAACAACAACTGAGAAAGTGTCTCTGTTTCTGTCTCCAGGTTCCTCTATTATCATCATCAGTGTGTGTGTATGTGTGACTCTGCTGCTGATCGGAGGATTTACACTGATTATGATCTACAAACTGAGACAGAAGAGAACACAATGTAAATTTCAGCACACACACACACACACACACACACACACACACACACAGCTGCTGAAAATGTCATGTCTTTGTTTATAATTACAGATAATATATCTTCAATCAAGAGTAAAGAGAATAAACAAGTGAGTGTGCTGTGTAACATTATTTTTTTAAGTTTCTTGAGAGTATATGATATAATTCCATAATGTGACATACTGACAAAGTTTATTGTGAATAGACTTCTGGAAATTTCCTCATTGATTTACTTGCTCAGCACATGAAAATGTTAAACTGAACACTGAATTCTGTGAGAGGATGCGAGTGACAATTATCTTTGTTTTTCTGCTTTCAGCTTACTCCTGGTCATAACATTTATTCAGCTTCTGAGTTTGAAAGCATGAAAACAAGTGCAATATGAAACTGCAGCAGTAAAAGAATCAGTCAGACCTTCTTGCTTGAGCTGTTGATCTCTGTTGATCTTAATGTTCCGAGCTGCATCGTAGTTCAACTCTTTAGTGAGTCTGTCTTGATTATAAATCCATACTAGCTCAGTCACAAGGTTCTGAAAAACATCTAGCCATCCTGTGTGTGTGTGTGTGTGTGTGTGTGTGTGTGTGTGTGTGTGTGTGTGTGTGTGTGTGTGTGTGTGTGTGTGTGCGTGTGTGTGTGTGTGTGTGGTTGTTCTAGTTTTTCCTTTGCTTTGTTAAATAAAAAGTTGGTATATTTTAATTGCTTGTTTTTATCAATTTGCAAAATGCAAAGTGAGCATGAGAACTAAGGTGAGGTTGTGGAAGAAGGTTTCATGTCACAGGTCATACACCATGGAGAGACTGGTTATGCTTAATAAGGAGCTGTACAATCTATATAATTGTGTTTATCTGCTATATGTCAATGAAACTCTCTTTTGCTGTATTTACAAATCATTATCAATTAAAATAAACTTCCAAACTGTGCTTTAAACACTGTATTCATTTTTCTCAAAATCAAAACAATTGAAATCTGATATTTTCAAGTTTTGCCACTAATAAGGGTTTACCACTAATAAACTCTCTCTCTCTCTCTCTCTCTCTCTCTCTCTCTCTCTCTCTCTCTCTCTCTATATATATATATATATATATATATATATATATATATATATATATATATATATATATATATATATAAGAATATGAGACTGGACTGCAAGGGAAGGTAGAGCACCCAGAGTTGTGAAAAAGATGGATGGAATGAACACAAGCTTGGCCCAAGTCACAGCACAAAAAAAATAAATTTTAAGTCTGTACAAAAGGGTATCAAAAGCCAAAGAGAAAATTATGGCTGAAAAAATAAGAAAAACAGGCTAGGCAAAACGCACAAAAAATCTAAGAAAACAATCTTAACAAAAACAGCAGAAAAATGAAAGAAAACAGAAAGGAAACCACAAGCTAAAATCAGGGGGAAAAAAACAAAAAGAAAAAAAACAGAAAAGGGAGGAAAAAAGGAAATCCGAAGCAGGATCCGAACTGGAGAAGCTGGAGTCAAAATATAAAATTCTGAGCAAAGGAATTGGCAAAACTGAGATAAATAATAGCAAACTGTAATAACATGGACAAAGAGAATCAATGTTATCTTTTTTTAAATCAGTATATTTAGTCCAGTAAGTTCTGTAGAAACATTGAACACAACTTTATAAAAAGGTTGAACAGACCGTTATTTATGGACTGACATGTTGTTTACCAATCCAGTGAAGTCCTAAGATTTGCAAATGCAGCTTAAGTGTACAATACTTTTTGGGGTCACTGTATTTCAGTGTTATCTGTGTACAGTAGAAAATGTTTTAAAGATGACTAAGTGAGGATTTATTACAAGCCACATAAATCTGAAATTTGTGCAATTTTGTAATGAAAGTGAAACAAGAATAACAGAAGCTGTTTATAATTCCTGTTTCTGGTTGAAAGTCAGCTACACATTTATAATGTAAGAAAGCATGCTGATGTTTTATTCATAGTTATGGGAACTCAGTCAGATTTGTTGGGTCAACAATTTGGTGTGAGTTTATGTGCATGTTGTCCCTGTATCTGTGTGGGTTTCTTCCAGGTTGCTCCTAGGTGTGAATGTTCATGCATGGTGCCCTGAGATGGACTGGTGTCCCATTCAGCTTGTATCCACACCTCACTTCCAGTGTTTCCAGGATATCCACCATGACTAAGATAAAGTAATCACTGGAGATTTTATCATGATATAATTTCATATGCAAATATATAAAGTGACTTTATAGATTAACGGTAGTTGTGTGAAATTATCCTGGGACAGTGGTGTCCAAAGTCAAATGTTGCCCTTTGACAGATGTTAACTGACCCAATGCTTCTCTATTAACGCTAATTTCTATTCTGTCAAGGTTGGCGCCCTGCCTGGGAATCGAACCCGGGCCACAGCAATGAGAGCGCGGGATCCTGCCGCTGGACCACCAGGAGGTCAGAATTAATAATAATAATAATAATAATAATAATAATAATAATAATAATAATAATAATAATAATAATAATAATAATAATAATAATAATAAGGGGGGCACGGTGGCTTAGTGGTTAGCACGTTTGCCTCACACCTCCAGGGTTGGGGGTTTGATTCCTGCCTCTGCCGTGTGTGGGGAGTTTGCATGTTCTCCCTGTGCCTCGGGGGTTTCCTCCGGGTACTCCGGTTTCCTCCCCCAGTCCAAAGACATACATTGTAGGTTGATTGGCATCTCTAAATTGTCTGTAGTGTGTGATTGAGTGAATGAGAGTGTGTGTGCCCTGTGATGGGTTGGCACTCCGTCCAGGGTGTATCCTGCCTTGATGCCCAATGGCGCCTGAGATAGGCACAGGCTCCCCGTGACCCGAGTGTAGATCGGATAAGTGGTAGAAATGAAATAATAATAATAATAATGCTGCAATTTGGGGTTTTTTTTCTGGATTAATTGCAACTTGGTTTGTTTATATACATAAAGGTTTAAATGTTTTTTCTTTTTATATATTGATACTTTAGGCTGTGTTGTATTAAATTCATATTTTGAGTGTGACTTGGAGTTCATTAAGACTCATGCACTCAGCACTCATTTTACTGGTTTGGTTTGAAAATTTGGAGAGAATTCATAATGTTGTTACGGGTAGCAGGGCTGAGGTTGGACTACTAGGGGGCTCTCAGCATGGGGTTTGTCATGTCATGTCTGTTTTTGTTTATGTCGGCCATGTGTCAGTTAAGCCCCGCCCTGTCCTATTGTGTCTTGATTAATGTTCACCTGCACCTAATGTTTCAATGATTACGTTTCCTATTTATAGTCCTGTCTTTGTCTGCTTTAGTTGCTAGTCCTCGTTCGTGTGTGGGCCGATGTAGTGTCGCGGTTTCTGTTTGTTTCCCATTTCATGTTCTTGTCTCATGCTTTATGTTAATAAAACCCCGTGTCCACGTTAAGCTTCGCGTTGGGTCTGTTATATCCAGCCGGACACTACCGGTCGTAACAAATGTGGTGATAAAACAAGGACATGTGCACATGACCTCCTGTTGCCTGGCCACATTTTATTCCAAAATCTACTTCTAATAAAGAGAATTCTCTTTCAATCATCGGTAACCAAGAAGACGACTAGCAACGACAGATAGAAGGCCCACACAACCAGACTGCTGAACAGTTTCTTCCCACAAGCCATCAGGCTCCTCAACACCCAGAACTGAACTATACCAACTTTCTCTCTCTCTCTCTCTCTCTCTCACACACACACACACACACACACACATACCTGTGTGAACAGATTCACAATATGTCACTCTTATTTGCAATACTTTAACTCACTGCTATAATGATTACTTCTATTTGCATTACGTTTTGCTACTGAATTTTTGCACACTCCACACTGTCATGCTGCTATGTATATGTTTACAAACATATATGTAATTAGTTACCTGGTTTTTACAGTTTCTCTAGTTTGCACATCACATTAAATTTTGTTTTGTTGTGTTTTTTCAGTGCTATGTGTCCTGTCGTGTTGTTTTTGTACTTCCCGTCTTTGCACTGTCTTGTTTTTGCACTGTTTGCACCTGGTTGCACACGTTGCACTTCATGTAGCTGGGACAAACTTTCTGTCCTAGCTCTGTGTCGTTGTTTCTGTTGTTACTGTATGATGTTCATTTTTTATGTAGGACCAGGGTCCTGGAGAAACGTTGTTTCATTTCACTATGTACTGTGTCAGCTATATGTGGTTGAAATGATAATAAAAAGCTACTTGACTTGACTCTTAGCGAGAGCAAGCGATTAGCATCGACTAGCAGTGTTTAACAGCCGTTAGCAGCAGTTACCAGTGATTAGCAGCAGCATTCAATCTTGTACTTTGTGTAACAATCCGTGCCTTGTAATAATAGCCTTGTAATAATTTATTGATTTGTATTTTTTAACACTAATATTACTAATAGCAGGAAATGTTAATCATATTTCTCTAATTTTTTATTATGATTATGGAGAAATTCAGGCCTGCAGGACACGTCTATACAGGGACAGGAAGACTGTCTGGTTAGACATTAATCTGGTTGAATCTGTATTAGTTCTTATTAATAAATGAATAAGTAATTAATCTTACTTATTAATTATTAATTAGATTAGTTCTGATTTGACATTAATTCTGTGTGTTGACATGACTTTTCTCTCCTGAAGGTTGTCAGTAATGAGAAGGGGTGAAAAGGAGTGCAAGGCTGAAGTGTGCAAGCAGCACAAGGATGCACAAAGGGTGAGTGTACACTGCAGCCAAGTGTACTACTGTACATCAACCTTGTGGAATGTTTCCTTACAGAAAAAAACCTCTGGTTGATGATGATAATGTGAGTGTGAGTGTGTGTGTGTGTGTGTGTGTGTGTGTGTGTGTGTGTGCAGGCTCACACACATGCACACACACACACACAGAATGCTCACTCTGCCTTCTCTGCTGTAGGCTCTGGAACTGGTTACGAAGAACCTCGATAACCGGCGGTATGACAAGCGATTCTCACAATTAGAAACCATCATCACCACAAAGGTCACTTATACCTAATAATCCCTACATTTTTTCCCTTTCTGAGTAACCTGGGTCCACTTCCCCTTAATGACTCTGGAGTGTGTATCTAGTATAAACAGCTTACAGAGTGCCAGTTTTTCCTCTTGGCTAGAATGCTAAGCATGTCCTAATGTGTCTCCTACAGGTAAAGATGGAGAACGGACACTCAAAAGGATTTGGCTCTGTCAGCTTTGCGTCTTCCGTGGATGCCATGAAGGCCATAAAACTGTAACAGTTTCTTTCCACAAGCCATCAGGCTCCTCAACACCCAGAACTGAACTACACCAGCTCTCTCTCTTACACACACACACACACACACACACACACACACACACACACACACCTGTGTGAACGGACTCTCAATACAATGTACCTTCTACTTGCACTACCTCAACCACTGTTATATATGATTACTTATTTGCACTATTTTTAACTGCTGCTAACAGATTTTTTGCACACTTCAATGGTCATGCTGCTATGTATATGGTTACAAACATATATGTAATGCACATCATATTCCGTCTTGCACATGTTTTTGTGTTCTGTCTTGTGTTGTTTTTGTGTTTTTGTACTTTGTCTTTGCACTGTCTTGTCTTTGCACTGTTTGCACCTGTCTGCACACTTTGCACTTTACGTAGCTAGGACAAACTTCTGTCCTAGCTCTGTGTTGTTGTTTCTGGTGAGTCCTGGAGAAACGTTGTCTCATTTCACTATGTACTGCGTCAGCTATATGTGGTTGGAATGACAATAAAAGCTTCTTGACTTGACTTCACACACACACACACACACACACACACACACACACACACACACAATATTCTGTATGGTTAATATTAAAACAACAACAACAACACCAATAATAATAATAATAATAATCCTACGTTCCAAGGGTGTACCCACAAATACACCAGCTGGGAAACATCTGAATATTTACATGCTGGAATCCGCTCCTGTAGACGACCAGATCCAGATGGCACGTGAGATTCACACTCATGTACACACAAACACACACATTACTATTGCTCGTCTGAATGACTGGGAGGATTGTGTGTTTGTTTGTAGGTGGATAAAATGGACACTCTGCTGAAGACGAGGGAAGCTGTAGTTGTTTCATCACATCACAGTCATCATCACGATGTAGCTGTGCTGTTTAGACTAAAACCACTCTGCATTTCTCTTTCAGGAAACCCTGAAGATGTTCTTCAATGATGGCACCAAAATAAGAAGAGGAGGATGGAGAGAACAAATAATAAATAAAATTATACAGATTATTGTAGATATTATAAAGTGGTCTGGATTTTTGTCATTTTGGTTTAAAAATGTAAAGGGAAACCTGTGAACTGTAAGCTTATTAACTAGGGCTGAGAAAAAAAAATCATAACTGATTGTGGTTTATTTGTATAGAAGAAAGAAAGGTAAATGTCCGTATGAAATACTTTCCTGAAGACCAACAACTTCATGTTTACATGAATTTTAATTTAAATAGTCCATTATTGGACTATAATGTTACTAATGTTCTTAACTGGTCTGTGGTTTCTCTGTGAGAAACACATAGCAATATTTTCTTTCACCTGATGGGGGCAGCAGACTATGTTAACGCACGGCTAAAATTCAAGAGCCTTTTCTCTCTGAATACAAATGCTAATTAACTTACAGAATAATATGTAGTCATGGCTAGAGATGAAAAGCAGGAGAGGAGAAGAAGAGATTTCAAAAGAGCTGGAAAACCACTGAGCCTTGAAAAAATCCTGAACTAAAGTGGAATTGCAACTGAGTATTAAAAATAAAAATGCTTCCTCTTTTTGTGTGATCTTCCCTTAATATCTTCCAAAGTTGGTGGGATTTTTTTGATACACAGTGTTGGTATGGCTTGCAGTAAAGACAGGAAGTTTTAGCGTACCAGTGTCCAGTAACCCACATTAGGATGTGCCCCACTCTCCCATACTATTCACTCAGCTTTTAACTTTTAGAGAGTTCTTTCTTTATTTATTTATTTATTATTCATTCATTGTCTACCGCTTATCCGAACTATTCTCGGGTCACGGGGAGCCTGTGCCTATCTCAGGCGTCATCATCAAGACAGGATACACCCTGGACGGAGTGCCAACCCATCGCAGGGCACACACACACACACACACACACACACTCTCATTCACACACTACGGACAATTTAGAGATGCCAATCAACCTACCACGCATGTTGTTGGACTGGGGGAGGAAACCAGAGTACCCGGAGGAAACCCCCAAGGCATGGGGAGAACATGCAAACTCCACACACATGGCGGATGCAGGAAACGAACCCCCAACCCTGGAGGTGTGAGGCAAATGTGCTAACCACTAAGCCACCATGCCCCTTATTTATTTATTTATTTATTTATTTATTTATTTATTTATTTGTTTGTTTGTTTGTTTGTTTGTTTGTTTGTTTGTTTGTTTATTTCTCTCTCCCTTTCTGTCTTTCTTTCTTCCTTTCTTTCTTTCTTTCTTTCTCTCAGTTCGCACCACATCGACAAGTTCGCCTTTCTTTCTTTCTTTCTTTCTTTCTTTCTTTCTTTCTTTCTCTCTCTCTTTCTGTCTTTCTTTCTTCCTTTCTTTCTTTCTTTCTCTCAGTTCGCACCACATCGCCAAGTTCGCCTTTCGTTCTTTCTTTCTTTCTTTCTTTCTTTCTTTCTTTCTTTCTTTCTTTCTTTCTTTCTTTCTTTCTTTCTTTCGATCCTTCTGTCTTTCTTTCTTTCTTTCTTTCTTTCTTTCTTTCGATCCTTCTGTCTTTCTTTCTTTCTTTCTCTCTTTCTTTCTTTCTTTCTTTCTTTCTTTCTTTCTTTTTTTCTTTCTCTCTTTCTTTCTTCCTTCTTCTCCTTGCTTTCTTGGATATTTGGGAATTCAGTCAGAATCTACTTGGATAGTAGATGCTGATCTACTCGAACCCCTACTTTAGGGATACAGTCACAAAATCTAAATTTTTCCCCAGGCATTTTTGACCACTTGACCTTGAAAGTAGCCTAATAGTGGAACCCATTATTTGTATCTTTCTTTCTTTCTCTTTCTTTCTTTCTTTCTTTCTTTCTTTTTTTCTCTTTCTCTCTTTCTTTCTTTTTTTCTCTCTTTCTCTCTTTTTGTCTTTCTTTCTTTCTTTCTTTCTTTCTTTCTTTCTTTCTTTCTTTCTTTCTTTCTTTCTTTCTTTCTTTCTCAGTTCCTTGGATATTTGGGGATTCAGTCAGAATCTACTTGGATTCAGTCACAAAATCTAAATTTTTCCCCAGGCCTTTTTGAATACTTGACCTTGAAAGTAGCCTAATAGTGGAACCTATTAATTGTATCTTCTTTCTTTCTTTCTTTCTCTCTTTTTCTCTTTCTTTCTTTCTTTCTTTCTTTCTCTCTTTTTCTCTTTCTTTCTTTCTTTCTTTCTTTCTTTCTTTCTTTCTCTCTTTTTCTCTTTCTTTCTTTCTTTCTTTCTTTTTCTCTTTCTTTCTTTCTTTCTTTCTTTCTTTCTTTCTTTCTCACTAGCAAACAAGAAACAAGCAGCCTCACTGTGCGTCTAGCTGCGCATGCGCCAGAGCTTAAGTTGCCATAGCTACACAGCCCTCAACGCAAAGCAGACTTGCAGCGTTTCACGGAATACACTCGGTATCACCGGTAAGGTTTCTTTTATTAATTTATATAATTCGGTAATATTGCGGTTTGCTGCTAGTCCAGTTGTCTAAACATATTCTGGGCTGCAGCCTATAACACCATTTTGTCACGCAGAGCGCACACACTATTTAATGTTTAAATCGCTACCAGATCACAAAAAGAATACACTAGTCATCAAGGTGCAGTGTATAATAGTTTATAAACTCATATATATATATATATATATATATATATATATATATATATATATATATATATATATATATATATATATATATATATATATACATATATATATATATATATATATATATAATATTTAATATCTAATATCTAATGAACATTTTGCAATAAACATGGTTGCCAGTAAAGAAGTGTAAAAATTCTAATAGCCAACTGTGAAGCACAGAAGTACTGTAATATCTTACAAAATATAAACAAATAATATAATCCAATACATTTTCTCACTTGACTGATGCTGAAGCTATATTTTAAAAGGTCTTCTAAAATTTAAGAATCTTTCTCAAAAACCCAACCATGGTACACTAGCAGCCCTGAGATTTGAACCCATGACCTTCTGATCTATAAATCAAACATTAACCGCTGAGAGACCACAAACTAACATTAACCACCTCTAAATTGAGGTATTAAGGTGTTGGGTTATAGAGCAGAAGATTGTGTGTTCAAAGTAAGGCTTGGCCTGGTTAATCTGCTCTGGTCCTTGAGCAGGTCTTCAGCTCAGCTGCATCCTGCATTAAGTGTAAATTGCTTCTTAAATGCAACAGCTAAATAAGTAAATGTATCATTCATTCCTTCATTGTCTACCACTTATCCGATCTATTCTCGGGTCACGGGGAGCCTGTAAATGTATCAATTATGTGTTATTTTATACTGTGTTATATATTGTGATAATTTACTGTAAATGCATATCTTTTTATTTATTGTGAAATTTACATTTTCTTTTTTTAAATTATCTGTAAAATGTAATTTTAAAAAATCTAATTTCTTTTGAGGAAAAAGTAAGGACACCCCCACACTTAAAATGGATAAGATGACCTACAGGTGTATCTCATCAGGTGCAAATTGTTAGAACATTGTTACAGAGCATTTTGAAGGAGGCTTGTCTTATTTAAACCTCAGACTTTTAACTTGGTTTGTTCTTAATTGTTGAAGTGAGAGGTATCACCATGGTGAGATCCAAAGAGCGCTCTGAGGCCTTCAGAAAGAAGGTTGTTGATGCTTATGAGTCTGGTAAGGGATATTAAAAAGATCTCAAAAGAATTTGTAATCAGCCGTTCCATTGTCCAGAACATCATTTACAAGTGGAGAATTTTTTTGAACAACTGCCAACATGGCCAGGTCAGGCCATCCAAGCAAATTCACCCCAAGAGCAGACTGCAAGATGCTTAAAGACGTTTCCAAAAACTCTAAAATATCATCACGGGACCTACAGCAAGCTTTTGCTACTGTTCATGCCAAAGTGCATGAATCTACAATCAGAAAGAGACTACACAACTTTAATTATTATGGGGAGGTGCGCAAGAAGGAATCCTTTGCTGTCTAAAAAAACATGAGGGAAACACTGAAGTTTTCCAAAGAACACAGAGACAAAGGCCAAGGCTTCTGGAATAATGTGCTTCGGATTATTGAATTATTTGGACACCATAACAGGGCATGTTTGGCATAAACCAAATACAGCATTTCAGCAAAAGTCAAAGTCTAGTCAAAGAGGCTTTATCGTCACTTCAACCATATATATCTGATGAGATGATGACCATATATAGCATGGTGAAATGAAACAACATTCCTCCTGGACCAGAGGTGCTACACAGAACAAGAACAAAAGATATCAGGGTTATGTGGACAAAAATAGAACTAAACTATACTAGGTGCAGAATTTTTAAACTAAACATACAAGTGCAGAGGATGACGAGACAGTGTAGACAAACAAGACACATAATGCCAACTGTGTGCAAAAACATTAACCTCATACCAACTATGAAACATGGAGGTGGAAGTGCTATGGTTTGGGGATGCTTTACTGCAGCAGGACCTGGCCAGCTCACCATCATAGAATCCATTATGAATTCTACATTGTATCAGAAGGTGCTTGAGGAACATGTAAGACGATCTGTCACAAAATTGAAGCTAAAGCGGAACTGAACCTTGCAACACGACAGTCACCCAAAACATACCAGTAAATCGACCAAGGACTGGCTGAAAAGTAAAAAATGGAGAATTCTGGAATGGCTGAGTCAAAGTCCAGATCTAAATCCTATTGAGATCCTGTGCGGTGATTTGAAACATATTGTGCATGCAAGAAACTCCCCAAACATAACACAGCTGAAAGAATTCTGCATTGAGGAGTGGGGGAAACTTTCTTCCAGTCGATGTCAGAAACCGGTAGATGGCTACAAGAAATGTGTCACTGAGGTTATTTCAGCCAATGGGGGAAACATTAACTATTAGGGTGTGGGGTGTCCTAAAAAGTGAAAACAAAGTGATATTTTGTTGTTTACATGCAATTATATAACTTTCATCTACAGGTGCAAATTAAAACAAGATCAGAAAATATTCAGTGGAGTGTCATTGCATTTTATATATACATTATATATTATTACATTCATTCATTCATTGTCTACCACTTATCCGATCTATACTCGGGTCACGGAGCCTGTGCCTATCTCAGGCATCATTGGGCATCAAGGCAGGATACACCCTGGATGGAGTGCCAACCCACACACACACTTTCATTCACTCACGCAATCACACACTACAGACAATTTAGAGATGCCAATCAACCTACAATGCATATCTTTGGACCACTAAGCCACCGTGCCCTATATTATTACATTTTATATTTATATATATATATATATATATATATATATATATATATATATATATATATATATATATATATATATATAAATGTGGCTCGCAGTCTCCGCTCTAATTGATCCCGTGGATGTTCTGTCAGGTTGATGTCAGGACTCTGTGAAGTTCTTCCACACCAAACTCGCTTATCTATGTCTTTATGGGCCTTGCTTTGTCCCACAAAGTTGGGAGCATGAAATTGTCCAAAATGAAGCATTAAGAGTTCCTTTCATTGGGCCATGCCCAACCCCTGAAAAACCACACCTGAATTCAATGATTTGGAAAAAGGAAAATAAATATTGATTCAGCTGAAGTTAGCATATTATGCATATAAGGTTACTTTATGCCATTGACTCACTGATTATAGGAATTTCTTCCCTTACAGCTTCAGGAGACAGGTAGAGGATGTACAAGGTGGACGTGCCTATGGATGAGAGCTCCATGAAGAATGTGGAGCGACGGCGGGCTGCAGAAGTCGCGCGCCAGAAACGCATCTTCAGTTCAAGGAACCGGATGATTGGATTGGATGTGCACGCACTCGAGCAGCAGGTGGCTGAGAGGCGCTCGCGCAAGGAGGCAGAGCGGCAGCGGGAAATGGCGTATGGTAAGAACTGAACATAAAGATGAACATAAGGAAGTTAATGAGAAACACACAGTTATTAAGCTTAACAGCAGCTCTAGGCTGTTATTGATTTATTTTATTTATTTGTGAATTTGAACCGTTTCATTTTACCCCACCACAGGTACGATGTGCAGGGCTTCTGTGGACATCATGTGGGATTTACACCGTTACTTTGCTGGCTTTATTAATTTGTGAATAATGAAAAAATTACATTCTATAGTTTTTTTAGATTGTCAATAATCATTGGATTTTTTAAATAATTGAGAGAAAAATGTATTTAAGATTATAAATAAATCTTTACTTTTTATCTATTAAGTTCTTTTAAGATAAAGTCCATTCTGAATGACTTAAATTTTAAAAAATATTAAAATATCCTTTATAATTAACTTGTTACTTATCCAAAATTTATTTTGTAAAGAAATTCTGCAAACTTGTTGACATGTTGGTCTATTTTTACTTTGCTTAATGGTTTTCTGCATTACCCACAATGTAGAGGTCCCACTGAGTATTAACCTTTGCTTCAACTCCCTCACTTCCTCATCTACAGTGGGGCAAAAAAGTATTTAGTCAGCCACCAATTGTGCAAGTTCTCCCACTTAAAAAGATGAGAGAGGCCTGTAATTTTCATCATAGGTACACTTCAACTATGAGAGACAGAATGAGAAAAAAAAATCCAGAAAATCACATTGTCTGAATTTTAAAGAATTTATTTGCAAGTTATGGTGGAAAATAAGTATTTGGTCAATAACAAAAGTTAATCTCAATACTTTGTTATATACCCTTTGTTGGCAATGACAGAGGTCAAACGTTTTCTGTAAGTCGCCACAGGTTTTTTTACACACTGTTGCTGGTAGTTTGGCCCATTCCTCCATGCAGATCTCCTCTAGAGCAGTGATGTTTTGGGGCTATCGCTGGGCAACACAGATTTTCAACTCCCTCCAAAGATTTTCTATGGGGTTGAGATCTGGAGACTGGCTAGGCCACTCCAGGACCTTGAAATGCTTCTTACGAAGCCACTCCTTCATTGCCCGGGTGGTGTGTTTGGGATCATTGTCATGCTGAAAGACCCAGCCACGTTTCATCTTCAATGCCCTTGCTGATGGAAGGAGGTTTTTACTCAAAACCTCACGATACATGGCCCCATTCATTCTTTCCTTTACACAGATCAGTCGTCCTGGTCCCTTTGCAGAAAAACAGCCCCAAAGCATGATGTTTCCACCCCCATGCTTCACAGTAGGTATGGTGTTCTTTGGATGCAACTCAGCATTCTTTCTCCTCCAAACACGACAAGTTGAGTTTTTACCAAAAAGTTCTATTTTGGTTTCATCCGACCATATGACATTCTCCCAATCCTCTTCTGGATCATCCAAATGCTCTCTAGCAAACTTCAGACGGGCCCGGACATGTACTGGCTTAAGCAGGGGGACACGTCTGGCACTGCAGGATTTGAGTCCCTGGCGGCGTAGTGTTTTACTGATGGTAGCCTTTGTTACTTTGGTCCCAGCTCTCTGCAGGTTATTCACTAGGTCCCCCGTGTGGTTCTGGGATTTTTGCTCACCGTTCTTGTGATCATTTTGACCCCACGAGGTGAGATCTTGCGTGGAGCCGCAGATCGAGGGAGATTATCAGTGGTCTTGTATGTCTTCCATTTTCTAATAATTGCTCCCACAGTTGATTTCTTCACACTAAGCTGCTTACCTATTGCAGATTCAGTCTTCCCAGCCTGGTGCAGGTCTTTTTTGTAGGTGACCAAATACTTATTTTCCACCATAACTTGCAAATAAATTCTTTAAAAATCAGACAATGTGATTTTCTGGATTTTTTTTTTTCATTCTGTCTCTCATAGTTGAAGTGTACCTATGATTAAAATTACAGGCCTCTCTCATCTTTTTAAGTGGGAGAACTTGCACAATTGGTGGCTGACTAAATACTTTTTTGCCCCACTGTATAAACTCTGCTCAAAAAAGATCAGCTTCCAAATCTTCAAATTTCAAGATAATACCGCCATCAACAGCATCATATTTCTCACCATATTGCTCACTGACTCTGAACCAGGTCTCAGCTGTAACTTAGCAAAACTGCATCATATAGCTGCATACAGATTTCTGAAACTTGTCATCACCTCTACTGGACAACCACAATCATTTCACAAGAATAATGAAAATACAGCATTAGTGAGCAAATTAGCATGAGACTCTCTAAGCACATCACAAATATTTTAAGATAAACATCTGTTCCCCTTCACACCGGTCATTACTTCACTCATAAAAACTACAAAAATATACAGAAACATTAACAGATAGAGCTACATTGTTCTGTTTTCTGTGCCTCCTATAGATGCACTGTCTATTTGCGTGGACCAAAAGCTAATGGAGCAAGAAAGAGAGGAGGAGGAAAGAAGAAAAGAGTTGGGCCAGGAGCTTGTGCAGTACTGGGCGATGTACCAGCGCTCTGAGGACTCTCGTGATGCAGACATTAATTATAATCAACAAGGAGGATCCAGTGTCAGTTTAGTCAATCAGAATTCATTGGGACCTGCCAGTATGCAGGTTTTTCAGGTATTCACATGTTTTATGTCTGTGGTTCTTTGGGTTCAGTCAGTGGAAACTCCAATCAGTAAACATGATATTACACATTGGCCTAATTTGACTACTAAGTTAAAGAGTTGAATTAGACCTCATAAAATAAATCTGTGATGTGATCGTAAGGGGATCCAAGAAAAAATATTTTATACCATCAGACATCCCTGTTTATTTGTGAACATGTTAATTAAATTGTTTTTAATGATTTGACTAAATCAGCATGTGTTTGTTTTGTTGTGCTGCAGTTGAAACTGACCTTCATGTATCTTCATGTTTGTGTTCAGGGAGAAGGACTTGGGGGGAATGAAAGGAAGAAACTTCAGATAGAGCAGAATGAGAGAACGCTTAGAGCTCAAATGGAGGAACACCAAAAATGTCAGGAGGAGCAGAAACACAAAGGTGCACATATAATCCAGATACTTTGCATCTCACTGATCACAGCTAAAAGCTTACACTGATCACAGCTAAAAGCTTACACTGATCACAGCTAAAAGCTTACACTGATAGCTGTGCTGTGGTGCATCTGCACTCTTTCCTCAGTAAAAAAAAATACAAATAAACAATATTTACATTCTAATGGCGTCTTAGTCGTGCTGAATCTGTACAAGTTATGTAAGCAGGGAGTGTGTGTGTGTGTGTGTGTGTGTGTGTGTGTGTGTGTGTGTGTGTGTTTATGTGTGGCCATATAGATTTAATAGCTCAGTGGGTCCAAATCGGGTTGGTCAATATATCTCAGCTTTAATTTGTTTTTTAAATTCTAAAAAAAAAAAATACTACAAAATGTCTGGTTACTGAGGTTCCTTAATTATGTTATCTGCAAAATTAATCTTGTGTGTGTGTTTGTGTGTGTTCAGAGTTGCTTAGAGGTCTGGAGCTGATCCAGCAGGACCTGAGAGCAACACATCTGGATGCTCTGGAGGAAGAGTGTAAAAAAGCAGCTCTCATTGCACTCAAAAGCTACAACCAGGCTCAGGTAAGAAAAGAAAGAAACAGAGAAAGAGAGCAGAAGGGATACTTTTTGGGCATTTATTCTGCTTCTTTAAAATCGAAATGTCTTTTTGTGTAAGACATTTAGAGTCTGTTTTCATTTTGTCCTATATGTACAAAAACTTTTTCACATAACTTTTTGACATAATTGTACAGTAAGTACTTTATCCTAGTCAGGGTCATGGTGGATCTCATTGGAACGGGACAGTAAGCATGAGAAACAATATTTTCTTATCTCAAGGTTACACAGTAACTACTAGAAGAACACACTCTCTACAGCTTACAAGACAAATATGTGCCTAGAAGAGTTGAGCATATATAATGAGTAACAGTTGCCTCACATTTAATATTTAGGTAAAAATATGTCATCAACATTTTGAATTATGATGAGTTATGAAAGTTAACTATCCTGATTTCTCACATTTCACCCTTCCTCAAGCAAAACCCACCTTCAGTTTGTATATTTAGACCATATGAGAAAACCTGTTCTGCTGGAGCCTTCTTCTCATGCAGAACCATTTAACCCAGAGATTATTTCTTGTTACTCAGATTTTATCAGGAACACGTACGTTTATCATAAAATAAAAGACAAATATGTAGCAAGTGATATGATAATGAATAATTTCACATTTAATAATAAAACAAATATTTGCTATCATAGTGTGATAAGTGAATTACCAGATACATCATATTTCACCCTTTATCTAGTAAAAATGTTATGTTATAAATAGTCGTCTCCTCATCAGCCACTCCTTTCTTTTAAACTCTTTTTAATCTTTCTTGAAGTTACAAAGACAAAGTAAGAAACACCTTGCTACATTACAGAGAGACCAGAAACAGTCCTTTGTCCTGAAGACTGTGGCAGAAAACCTACAAACTGTTGCAAAGCACTGACACTTTTCTAAATATCTCCAGACTGACACTTTTTTTTAAAAAAATTCAGTTTTATCAATTACATGTTTTTATTGTTAAGCACTTTTTCCAAGTTAATTTATTATAATTATTATAATTATAATTGTCTGCATCTGTCTGTATTAAATTGAGTGCATTACATTTACCTTTTATTTGAATTACATTGTCAGAGCTGCTGTTATAGAAAATTAATCGAAACCTTCTGACCAGTAAGAATTGAGAATTCAACAAGCAGTGTGTTATGAGATTAACTGCTTTAACATATTAACATGTTATCAGTTACACTCGATAGAACCTGTCCAGGGTCATGATAAATGTCTTGGAGCAAGAAAGGCTATGTTGACCCCTAATTTAGAACGACTATTTTATAGGCAGAAGAGAGGCAAGAACGAGAGAGACAAGACAAGCAGAGGCATGAGGGCTTGAACCTGGCAGAGGTTCTGAGCATGGTGACCTCTGACCTCTTGACTGAATGCCCGGAAGCTGCAGTGAAAGAAGGCATGGGTTCAGCTGAGGCTCCTCGAGTGCTTCCTGATCGCTGGAAGGGCATGAGCTCGGAGCAGCTCAGCACCATCTACAGACAGAGAGCGGAACAGTGTGCTGAGAAGGAGGTATGTGAAGATATCTCTGTGAGTGCTTATAGCATTTTAGTGGATCACTGTTCTTTTTCATAGTTGTGTAAGCTCTGTTTGTGCTTTCTGCAGAGGCAGAGACAGCAGGAGAAGCAGAGCAACCTGGCATTGGGTTTGCAGCAGCTGGAGCAGGCCAGGCAGCAAGTGGAGGAGGAGAGGAGAGTGATGGAAATGGAGAGAGAGAGGAGAGCACAACTGGACCAATACAACCAGCAGCTGGCCAGAAAGCAGCAGGCACAGTAAGATTAAAGTTCAGTCTAATCTCAGTCTGCTGTGTTTTTAGTGTATGTGATTACATTGGACATTCATGTCAACATATCAGTCTTGATTAATTACTTTAACCATTTAAGTTTAAGTGTAAAACCATCAAGGAATTTGTGAAATAAGCCCTGTATCATTTGAATTTGTTCTTTCAGATGACTATTTTTTGTCCAGATGGGCAATCTTGTGGTTATTTTAGACTTTCTCTCACATCCATCTCATCCTAAAACATTTATTGTTAAATTATAGTGGTTGCAGGTTTAAATTTGAGTTCAACATTCATTTGAGAAAATTCAACAACTGCACTAAGCACCTGGATTAGGCTAAAGAAAAACTCTAGTTGCTTTAGGAATAATGTTTATCAAAATTTAATGATTCAACAGTGCATTTAATTAAAATCTAATAGTCTTGGATCAGGAAAGTTTTGTTAACTATTCAGGAATGATTTTGTCATTTGATAGAGCTCAATTTGAAATATTTAAAAACTTCGTAGGGGGGCTAGCATGGTTGCCTCGCACCTCCAGGGTTGGGGGTTTGAGTCCCGCCTCCGCCATGTGTGTGTGGAGTTTGCATGTTCTCCCCGTGCCTCAGGGGTTTCCTCCGGGTTCTCCGGTTTCCTCCCCCGGTCCAAAGACATGCATTGTAGGTTGATTGGCATCTCTAAATTGTCCTGTGTGTGTGTGTGTGTGTGTGTGTGTGTGTGTGTGTGTGTGTGTGTGTGTGTACTCCTGCCATGACGCCTGAGATAGGCACAGGCTCCCCGTGACCCGAGAATAGATCGGATAAGCGGTACACAATGAATGAATGAAAAACTTCATAATTATTGTTCAAAATATTATAGCCAATTGAAGTAGTGACTATTTTGCGCATTATCTTATAAGCAAGCCCTCAAACATTTACTAATTAATCCACGTATTCTGTCTTTTGCAGCCAGCAGTATCTCAATAATGAACTGTACACCAACCGGCCCACTGGTCAGTACTTCAACCAGTTCAGCACAAGCTCTCGCTAAGGGTCTCACCGTCATCAGGTTAATGTATATGTACTACATACTGCAGTACATTATAGTATTATTTTAATATTAATACATAATTTTTTCACCGACAAACACACACATATCTGTCATTTCCAAACCAAAATAATTTTCAAAGACTCAATAAACTTATGAATGGAGACAGAAGATGTAGCTTGTTCCATGGATTTTATTCTTGAAGCCTTTACATACAGTGGCTGATTCATGATTCACATACAGTATCATTTTCTATTACAAGCCCACCCCAGTCACTGGCCCAGTTCTCCTCTCAGCACCACAGCATAGACAAACTCAACAGAAAAGCAACATGGACGTGGCTATTCATCAGTCAGCTACAAGTGCAGTCCTCTCATTCAGATCCAATTTATTTAACGTGTCATTAGATTTTATTCAACCATAAACAAACGTAGGCTATACATGATATGAGAGATACGTGAAACCAAGCACTGTCTAGTGTTAGAGCTAGAACTGAGCCTAGAGTAGATTTGAAATAATCAGAAACAACATTAAAGTTATAAGTAAAATGTCACATTAATATGACATATAACAACAGGCAATGCTGCAGCTACATCCTTCTGAAAAGCAAAACAGCTGTGTATATACAGCTTGGATATCTGCAAGTTGACTTTTCACGGACATGAACAGAGCACGGACGTCTAGCAGCAGTTCGGTTGAACGTTGACACAGTTCACATCACTTGTTCCTCCTGTATGAAAATAAACATCTAGGAGAACATTTGTCCTGAGTGTGTCTGTATAGCAACAACGTAGCCAAAATATTACAACCAGCAGTCCAGACTTACTGCATCACACACTTCCCCATAGAGTACACTTCACTGCAGGGGACTTACTTAGTGCTTTCAATGAGCTTAGGTTAGCACATTGAAAATTCTCCCTGCTCCTGTGTGTGCAGGATACAAACAAGACTGGAGTATCTCTGCTTCCTTATAATGCTTGCGCAGGAATTGCTTCGCAACAGATACACACAATACTGCAACTCGTAAGCAAACAGAACAGGAAAAGAATTCTCTGAGGAAACCGATTGTGTTTTGGTGAATGGCCAGTGAAGTTTTATTTTGCTTTTTCTAAAAAATGTGTTTGGATTTTTATCTCAATATGAAAGGACAGCTTGTTTGGACTTCCCTTTTTAAGTTTTCAAAAAAACTATGCTCTACTTATCTAGAACAGTTATCTCACAGCTAACTAGACAAAAGGTCAAAGGTTAAGAATTAAAAGATTAACAACCCCAAACCCATGTAATCAACAAGACACGGTTACAAATAGTGGCCATAGCAAAACAATCATTTGGGATTTATTTACATTCAAATAAATTTTGAGAGCTTTTTTTCCCTCTTAATCCTCATCTCAATTTTTTTCAGAGCAACAAACTTTTTCAGCCGGCGTCTCATGTTGTTCTCGTTCAGATTTATTTTTTTTTCTTCCAAATAACACTGCTTATCCAAACTTAAAGACAGCACACACATCGAACCAGGAACAAATGCTATTTGGTATACAGGTAAGGAATCGAAATCCCAACCCCAACAAAGCATACATTCTCTGTGTAAGACACAAACTGGGTTAATTACACATGATTGTTTTAACCAAGCTGAAATTAGTGTATGTGTGTACGTGTGATGTGCTCTCTCACAGCCCCATCAACCTCAATACTACCTCATACCCGATTACACCTGGGAAGTGTATTCATATGGCTTTATACCAACAGGACTGCAAGAGAGGATTTGTCAGTATACATCATTTAATACACTATGCAGACTACAATACAAAGCGACACACACATATAAGGAGCTACACACAAATGAGAACGTTAGAGCTGACAATGGCGGTGGAACAGTTCAGGGTTCTGAGATGGCAGCTCTCTAATACTGGACATGGCTAACTGCTAGATGTGACTACATACAGCCTGATATAAAGCACCTCATATCAGCGGATCATTGCATCGGATATATTTCTAGGCTATGGAGTCTTGGATGCGTATTTTCTAGAAGGATGCAAAATCAAAGACTACTCAAGAGAAAAGATTTAAGATGACGAAGATGATGACATGTTTGGCAAAATCGTTAAAAAATGTTTGAAAATCAATTAAAAAATGCATAGATCTCAAACGATGAGGCAAGACAATGAAATGGTGGACGACATAACTATTTATATATAGATATAGTTATAATAATGAACTACATCAATGCAATCCATATGTAATGTCGGACATATGCTTGCATGATGCACTTACCAGGATTTTAAGGCCCTCAATCTCCCTGCGTTTCTCGTTCTCTGCTGCTCACACTGTCCTGTATTTGGCATTAACCATGCGGTGTCTATATATGTGTCCTTGTCGTGTTAAATCTAATACGTCGCTTTGCGCTAAATCGCCATCATTAAAGGAAAACTCGACCCTGAAACACCTTTAATTTTAAAAATTAAAATATTTCTGATGTGTTATTAATGATTCTGGTGTTAATGTATTGGTTAGTGTTGTATTCGTGTGCTGCTATAAAGTCACAGGGTGATAGCACAGTTACAATGGTGTTTAATAACAGAAAAAAAAAATTTTTAAATCTCAAACATAAGGGATAATATTCAGGTTTCTCTTCCACCATTTTCTAATGTTGTTCAATATCCTACCAATGAGAACACTGATGTAGAAATAGTGCTGACATTGATGAAAATATTGATCAAACAATGGTAAAAATTAGACTCAAAGCTAGGTATTTGTGTTAGATAGCGAGCTACAAGATGACGAGCACAATGTTGTTGCTGGTATTAGCCGAAAAGTTAACGTTTTGGAAGCTGATCGGTTTGAGCAGAGTGTACAGATGATGAGGTGAGACAGCTAGACAGACTAAAGGACTAAAGCACTGCTGCATCACTCTATTTAGAGAATAAGCAAGGGCTAAATCCCAGTGGTGCCAATATCAAAGGCATTATGGGCAATGTAGGAAAGTGTTAAGTAAAAATAGACCAACATGTTTGATAAAAACTAATAACGTCTCGATACATTTTTATTACAAAATGAATCTTGGATGCCACGGAATTATAAAGATCAATAGGTAAGTTGTTCACGGCGGATTTTTCCTTTAATAAAGTCTATTCTGTATAATAATTCATTTTATCAGGCAGGAAACTGGGACACTTGTTGCAGTCTACTCCGAAACGATGTATTACAAGAGAACAGAGATTTTATGTGTAAACTGTTTGCAAACATGGCAGTCCCTACACATAAGGGTGGTCTAGTCTATTTTTAAGAATTCCTCCCTTCTGGCTCTACCAGAGGTGAAATAGTTTGTCTGATTTGGTCTAAAGTCAGTCCCAGCATTGTTTGTGTCTGTTGTTTTTAACTTGGCATTTGCTTCATTGTACACATTGACATTGCACTGTGTGTGATATTGATTGTTTGGTCAGTCATTCAGATACAAGCTGTGAGTCCTGGTTTGATTCTGCTGCTCACGCTGACTCGCTAATCGAGGTCAGCTGCAGAGTTGGGCAGGCCGTGGTCGGTAGAGGCAGGTTTAAGGGGCGAGATGTCATGTCTCTCGATCTCCGACATGTCTCTGACTCCGCTGTACTGACTGGTCAGAGACTCGTCTATGGTCACCTTGGTGTGACTGCTTTGGCTGTTGCCGTATTCATCCAGGCCGTCATCGCTGCACAGCTTGCTGTCCTCACACAGAGACGGCTGACTAGCCGTGCGCTTCTCCTCGTTGTCACTTCACAACAAGAAAGAGGAAGAGAGAACTGTTCAAACGTTTATAAATAATTATCAGCTCACACAGAAATACAGCTTTCCGTTTTGATTGGAAGGTTTTAATATTTATCTACGACAAAAAAATTCAAGTTAAAATTAAAATGGGTGAAGAACTACAACTGAGATCAAAAAGCAGCTCACAAGATGTTAGTATTTATTAGAAATGACTAAGAGTGCATTTCAAAATGGGAAATGTGTTAAGGTTATGTGCCCAGTATTAAAACAACAAAAATTATGGAATATATTTTATAACAATTATAATTGAATTTAATTTTAATTATAACAATTTGATTTTAATGCAATTTCATTTTTAAAATAATACATTACAAAATAATTAGCCCTAAAATTAATAATAGGGCTTGCTTATACTAGAATATTCTTTTTCTTATTCTTATTCTTATTAGTTAAAAAAAATTATATAATGTAATTGAACATCAGCACATTTTTAAACATTTAAAATCATGTATATAGTCATCTTTCTGTTTCCACTGCAACCAGAACTGATTAGATGCCATCACAGATTATTTTTATCACAAATACTGTGTATATCAGTGTATTTTGTGTAGGACCGTGATGGCTCGAGATGATGTTTAGCTCAACAACAGCAAAATTCAGGCCCATGCATTAAAAGACACTGCAAATCATACCTCTCTAGTGATCTGGAAAGCATTCAGGGAAAGCATCAGGGAAAAGAGGGAGAGTGTGATCAAAGCAAAGAAACAGGGCTGCAATTCACAGTCAAGCTTTGTGCTTCAGAAAAGTAATAAAAAAAGATGTTCAGCACACCTGTACTCCCCGAACGCCTCATCCTTCATCGGCCGAGACTCTGAGTCCACCTGGCCCTCCTCCTTGTCTTTCACTGAGACGGAGAACAAAAAATGTTTACACAGTTCATATCGCTCAGGCCTAAATAAACGCTTCCCTAACAGACTTGTGTCCAAGTTTAGTGACTGATCAGTGAGGCAGCTGTCCTACCTGAGTACTTTCCACCTTTACCCCGCTTGATGAAGCAGAGAATCAGCAGAATCAGTAGCAACAGCACGAGGGCGCTGATGAGCCCAATAAACCAGCCCTCAGTCGCAAAGCTACTCTGCCTCTCCATTGCTTCTTTACACACACACACACACACACACACACACTGTATTTTTGCATATTTACAGGCATGTATTAAAACAATGCATATTTTTTACTTAATTTACTTCATCCACATATTTCCATTTGCATCCTCATTTAGCTTGCATACTTACTTTGCACACTTAATTATTAAAAGCCAACATATTTATTTAAATCCTAATTTTTTTAGCATTCATAAATATTTTGCATGCTCATTTTTCAAGTATGCATACACACTTATTTGTCAAGTGTGAATATTAACTTCCTAATACCGGCCTCATTTAGCATGCATGCTTATTTTGCATTCTTGTTTTTTAGTCTGAGTAATTATAAGTCATAATACTGTATATACTCATGTTTTTGCACTCAGATTGGTATTTTATTGGTAGAGGATTTCTAATGGTGCTGTTAATGTTGTATCCTATTTTCTCTATGTAGACACGGACATTGTTATGTCTGAGAGCGCAGATTCACTCTTTCTATAAAAAGCTCACATTTCCTAGATATTTTTGTCTTTTTTTTTTCCACGCATGACTCAGATGATAAATGTCACGGTTTTTCAGGAGGTGTGAGAATTCTCACTGTGTAAATAGTCTGACTTTTTTTGTTGCAGTGCCAAAAACAAGCCTCGTCAGTTCTGTCAGTTGTGGGTTGTGACTTAATACAAAACCCATCAGGATGAAGTCTGTGTCTTTCTCTCTGTGTGCATGTGTATATATGTGTGTGTGTTATACCTGCTCCTCCTGTCTCTATGTCAGTTTCGGAGAAGGTGCTGTTGTTGTAGATGAAGCGCAGGCGGTAATGAGATCCGGGCTGGAGGCCCTGCAGGGTGTAAAAGGACTGAGACGTGTTCACTTTCTCTGATTGCATCCATCCTCCACGGCCTGCGAAAAACACAAAAAGCACAAATACAAATGAGCAACAAGAGTAAAGTGTAGTATATGAACTATACGAGATGCTCAGTATGCTGTATGTAAGTCTTATGTAATCATCAAACATCAAACAACACTCGATATATATATACATATATACAAATCATCCTACAAGCCAACTGTTCCTATACCAGTAAGTCATTTAATATGAATGAGCAAAAGATAATAGCTCCATTAACAGCTTTTTTAAAATTGTATGCTCAGGGCAAAGCTCTTACCATTTTTCTTCAGGTATTGGATATGGAAAACAATGTTCCTTTGTCTCTCAGGAAAAATCCAGCTTATGTTAACTGTCGTCTCTCCAGCAGAAAAATTAATGTTCTGAGGTGGAGCTGTTTTACACAAAAACAAGCATAAAAGTCACATCATTATTTATTTCTACAGCAAAGGGAAATGTCCCATGATCATTTTAGGCTTCGAGATGCACAGAAACCACCCAGCTCTGATATTCTGTGTGCTTAAGAAAAAAAAACATGTTCATGAGCACGCCTTACTCTCATTCACTTGATCTCTACAGTCCTCATTATTCCTCATGTATGCTGCTTCATTACCATTTCACTTTCATGCTTCAAAGAAAAAGAGCTTCTTAATATCACTAGTTGCCTCTTTAAGTGTCTCTAATCGAGTTTGGCTATGCGCTCTGCTTGCGCTGTGCATGCATGAAATATCATCCATGTGACCCAGATAAAATGACTCATGTTATATCCTTTAATCCAAAAAAATATATACAGAGCAAAAACAGAGCAAATAGCAGAGGTGTGGATTGTCCTACTGAAACTATACAATGCTCAAAGTGAGATGTACTTAATGATACAAATGAGCGATAGATAGATTTTAAATATCCAGCAATTCTGCCTTGAGAAGTGTTAGGCCACACCCCTTTCTGGGAGTGACTCGTCATGAGAACATGGTGTAATTACTGGGACAAGGAAACAGAGAGAGAGAGAGAGAGAGAGAGAGAGAGAGAGAGAGAAAAATGGAACACTCTACCTCCATCAAGTGTAGTCTGTCCCACTTTGATGATTGGTAGGCCTTCTCCAGCTGCAGTGCGCCCCCGCAGGTAGAAACGGTAATGGCTATGACGGTCCAGACCTTTAATGCTCAGCTGATGTACTGCGGGGTCATCGATCTTCTTCTCCTGCATGGGGCTGTCCACATTGTCTACTGCAGAGAAAGAGAGAGAGAGAGAGAGAGAGAGAGAGAGAGAGAGAGAGAGAGAGAGAGAGAGAGAGAGAGAAACAGAAGGACTTAGTGGGAAATTTTGCAGTGGTCTGTGAAGAGAGAATGCTGTATGATGAATGGCTGAATGACTATGCAGTCTGCAGGATTTTGTGTTTTGTGGTTTTTAATCACAGGAATTAATCAATCAAACTCAAAATCAAGCACACTGCATTATTCGTAGATTTGGGTCAAGACGTTTCACACATTCATCCATGTCTTTGATTCACGTGCACGGAACATGAGTACAGCTGCCATAGAATGTTAGTACATATGTGTCTTAACTGGTATGAGTAAAGAACAATCATGCGCTTGCAATTTCAAGTACTTTTTTTTTTTTAAAAAGCAAAAAAAAGTTGCATCACAAAAAAAAAAAAAATAAATAAATAAATAAAAAAAAAAAACAGCTAAATCAAACATTTTTGGCCACAACAGTCACAATAAAATCCTGGAGGGACTGACTACTGAGTAGCACTTGTTTCCACTGCCACTCTGCCTTTATACTGTCTGCATACAGAACTTTACAGCTGTAGCTGTAGTTAGTGAATCAATACAAAGGTGCCATTAATGGTTAGCTTTAGCATTTAGGAACCTTTAATGACCCTTTGCTTTGGTGGCACAGAATACAACGGACACAAATCTATTTTTGCACATATTAATATAAAGATCTTTAATATACTCAAGAGTATTTGTGGTAAAATTCTTCTTGTTTTTTTTGTTAGCAACATTGGACCCTCTGTCATTAGCCTCAGGCATTGCTTATTCCCTGGATCCATATTTCCCTGTTGCCTAGAAACAGCAACTTTAACCCTTTAAGACATGTGTTAAAGCATACGGTAAAACTTAAAGAAAAAAGGAAATAAATTAAGTAAGTTTGGATCACCAACATATCCTCTAAGATTAAGGGACTAACTTTCTTACACCAGTGACATGCTTCATACTTCAGTCCAAAACCCAAAATTCAGGAGTCAAATTTAAACATCCTACTGGACAGCACTGTACTGGAGAACATTAACTGTGTGTACATACACTCTTGGCACTGTATTAGGTATCCAATCAGAATTCCATTTTCTTGAGAAGGTGGAGTCCAGTGGAGCATGATCTCCGTCTCAGAGGGACTGGACAATATCAAAGAACTGGGAGGACCAGGAACTGGAAGAGGAAAGGGATTGACATCACATTAAATCAATCTGCATCATCTCGATGTTGATTATTACCTTTTGGAAAGACTTGGTCATTGCATATCCCGTGTTTCGAATCTGATGCATTTATAGCCAGAAAAGCAACCGAAAACTTCCAATGTATTCAATTTTAAATTGAATTTTATTTTCTCTCACCTCCCTCAGGCGTTTGGAAGGGCCGGGCTTCTGACTCGGGTCCGTCTCCTTTGCTGTTGAAGACACTAACAGTGAGAGAATACGAGGAATATGGTCGCAGGCCTCCCAGATCCCTTTTCTGCTCATCAGGTCCTGTTGTAACTACAGCCTCATTCAGTGGCTCACCTTCCTCACTGCCGCACTTTTGGTGATGGTGTTTGCTGCATGAGCCGTAGTACGACAGATGGATCTAAAATAGAGAACGGCGACAAATTCACATCAGGCTGCTCTTTTTTCTTTTTTTTTTTCTTCACTGCAAGAAAATGGTGCAAATCTACTGAGAACTTCAACGTTCAAAACAGATTTTACAAATCTGTTTGTGGTTTGCACATTTCCCACAGGATAGAATATAGATGCTTAGATCTATGAGTCTGGAAATTCAAGACCCTGAAACATCATAGGGCGTGTGCTAAACCTTTATCTCTGTATTTCAGTCCGAGCTTTCAGACATCTGACTCAAGATTGCTCTTTAAATCCTTTTGGTGCATTACCTTGTAGCCCAACAGATGTCCCCTCACAGTCTCTCTCTTCACTGGGGCCCATGTTACCCTGATGGCAGTACTGTTGAGTAGAATCATTCCTACATTCATGGGAGGCTCCAAGGGATCTGAAGAACACACACACACAAACACAAATTTGCTCTTTTGATCCTCTGGAGAATTTGAAGTACACACAATCAGAGAAAGCTAGAATAACCAGACAAGCTCACAGACACCACTCGGAAGAATTTATCTGTATTGGTTAAAGGTGCAGTTTTCAATGGTGAAAGTGTTTCTATACCTATCCAGGTAATAGATTTCCAAAGATGCCAAGAAATTAGGTTCACCAGATGAAACACTGTTGCTCAGCTCAGCCCCTTTACCTCTCAAGGCAACTAACAAGGCATACACATTTTCCACTGAGTGTGGGTGGCGCCAGTTAGGGCGTAAAGGAAAGCTTGTCAATATTTTCATTTCAATTGCAATTCAACTGTCATTAGCAGCAGATGGGTGACAAATATTACAAACTGCTCCTTTAGCTTTTGGGACAAAAAAAGATGTTAGAAATTATTGCATGTAATAGTACATGGCAGGCCCAGGCAGGGGCATTTATCCAAATCTGGAATTTGGCAACAATCCTGTCATGATTAAACTAATGGAATAAAGCTTTAGCCAACTTATTAACAGGAAACTCACAATTCTCTCCAGAGTAGCCGATGGTAGATTTGGGTTCTGGGCCCACTCCCAGCTCATTAACAGCTTGCACCTTAATGTCAAACGCACTGAAATCGCCCACATCCATGACAACAAAAGGGGGTGATGTGGTAAAGTTAGAGTGCCAATGTGGCCCACTGCCTACAACCTTCCTCCACATCACGTTGTACAGGAATGCCGGGCCATTAAAGTCCCTTCTATCCATCTCCTGTAAGAACACACAGGTATGAATTCCAAACAAATATCACGCTGTATTACGATATCAAAACAAGATGCACACTTGCCTGATCAGCTCAGTACATTTTCCTACTTCTTACCTTCCATGTTATGACAAGAGTGTCTGGGTTGAGCGACTCACTGCGCACCCCTTCAGGGTTACTGCTCGGTCCTGTCCCAAAATGACAACAAAACATTCTTACAATACCATAAAGCAGACACTTCAGACTAACTCTGAAGTGTGCTAGCAAGAGTGTTTTCAGTGCTTCTTACACAGAAACTCTTAAATTATCACTAAGCTAAAGGAATGTCATCTTACGAGCAGCAGGAGTAGAGTAAGGTGCCGAGGGCAGGCTGGGGTCACTCTTGCCAATCTTGTTGATGGCGATGACCCGGAAGCGGTACAAGAGGAAGGGTTTCAGTGGGATTGTAGTGCGCCGAGTGTCTCCAGAGACCTGCATAATCTCCTCCCAGTCCTCCATGTCAGTGCCAGTCTCCTCAGTTTCCACCACATACTCTACACATATACACCAGCAGCAGTTAGTAAGACATAGACATAGGAAAAGAAGGCAACATCGGCATACATTTTGCAGTATAAACCCTTTTAATCCAACTTTCTTTATAAGCACACTAAATTTCACTTGAATCAGTTATCATTTTGTGAATGAGGCAGCAATGTCCGATTAACTGCTAGCTTAGCTATCAAACAAATTATTTGTCTTTACAGTTGTCAAAAGTATGTAGACACCAGACAATCACATCCATAAGTACTTGTTGAACTTCTTGATCCCCTGCATTCCTGTTATAATAACCTCCAGATTTCTGGGAAGGCTTTCCACTAGATTTGGGAACAGAGTTGTATGGATTTGCTCATTCAGCCACAAGCGTATTAATGAGAATATACACTGATGTAAGGTGAGGAAGTTTGTCAAGTAGTCCATGTTCCAGATCATCCCAAAGATGTTCAATAGGGTTGAGGTCTTTGTCACCAACCTTGATAAACAATGTCTTTAGAATCCTCATAGTATGCACATAGGCACTGTCATGCTGGAACAGGTTTAGGTTTACAGGACCAGTGAATAAAAATCTTAGACATTGTAGAGAATTCTGCTCTTTGAAGAAGAATTTGAGTTTGAGAAAGAGCTACATATGGCTGTGATGTTCAGGTGTCCACATTCTTTAGGCCATATAGTGTATGATCATGAACATCTGACATGTCAGAATGAGCAGTCTAATGAAACAAGTCTCAAGATCATGAACTCAACATGACACTAACATGTGTGGACACAATGTCTTCCAGCTTAGTCAAGTTATAGAAACTGCATACATAATACTTTATTCCATGCTTGTTTTATGGCGGTTCATTAATGTTTACCCATTACAGCAAACTCTACATAATACAGAAGATTATTATGAGCAGTTATGTTTACTACCAAGACTTTACAAGTTTAATTTAGGTCGTTTTTGCAGAAGTTAAAAAGGCTCATAGCTTATCATACACTGTTGTTACTGTTACTCATGAAAAAACATATGTAAAACATTTATTAATATTTAACAGTCTGAGAAAACCTGTCAGATGTTTTTGGGATAAAAAAAAAAAAACTCTGGCTTTGATTAATTCCTCCGTTCATTTGTTTATTTTTGTTCTTGCTTAGGTTATCTTCATTTAAATCATGCTGCATAGAAGAAAAGACTGGGTCAAAAATAAAAAGCTATCTAAGAGTGATTTCTTCACACAGTGAATAATGCTTTGATGCTTTGCTTTGAATGCTTGTTTGAAACCAACAAGAGTCTAATCAATTCAGTTTGTTCAAGTTTTGATCAGATACTGGCTGTCAAAATGTCCTCAGTGGAGTCTGAATATTTAAATACACTCTTCTCCACACGTCTCACTTAGGGATAACCAAATATTATAGTTCTATCATTTTACTTGTGATTCAGACACCTGTAAAAGAGAAGCATATTTCAGTTCAGGAAAGTTTTCTGAAATATATATAGTAGAAAACGTAAAGATTTCATCACAGTTTTTCCCAGGCTGCCAATGTTGGTTTCATTATTTTGTTTCAACTCCGGGTGCACAAACTTTTGCACTCAAATGTAAGAACTAAATGCGAGTAATTACACGCCTAGAGAAAATATTATTCAGAACTACTGGAAATGACTAATGAAGAGAAGAGTATACTGAATTATGGGCCATTCCCTGTTAAAGCATGTACCTAATGCAAAGGGATCATGATGCATGTAGCTTCCATTATTAAAGTCAACATAGATTCTGTGCTACAGAAATCATCACTTATGTACCTAAAATAGGGCTTTTGTGGTTATCTCCAGGAACCCATAACAGCGTGACTGAGTGAGTTCCATGCTCAGTGATCTGCAACATGGAAGGAGGGTCCGGTCGGTCTGAGAGCAAGAGAGAATGAGTGAGGAAACATACATAGACGAGAAATTTCCGACATTACATACCAGCTCAAATGCATGATATCATGCAATTTATTTGTTCCATTGATTTTTTTTAAATGTCATACCAACAACTGTGAGACTGCCGCTTGCTTCAGCCATGTCCAAAGTTGTTATGACCTCACAACCATAAACACCTTCATCTTCATCCTGGACATCATTTATTATGAGCTCTGTCTCATCAATTATGTACCTGAAACACAGTTATTGTAAGATAGAGCATCAATAATGTCATCCAGTTGAATAAAAAAAAGCAAATCTGCATTGAATAGTTCAGAGGTCGGCAGGTCTAGAAATAAAAACAACACTTAGATTATAATTATAAAAGATTCTGACATCCTACTTGTCTACGTCAGAAGATTCATCCAACTTCTTCTTGGTTTTTCTCCACAGGACTTGAGGTGGACCCAGTTTGCTGTCCATCTGGTACTGACAGGTGAAGGTGGCCTTCTTCCCCTTTTGAACATACAGGTTCAGTGGTGGCTTCACGATCACTGTCCGATCTGATAAAGACATGATTGTTACTCAGCGTAAATGCAGACAGCTCACGCCAGCGCCTACTCTAACAACAGCGAAGATTAAAATAGTTGCAAAAGTGTGAAGAAAGATGTAGTCAGTATCTGATATTAGCCCAGAAAGGGGAGTGTGTATCTTTAAAAAAAGAAAGACAGTGTGAGGATGTTTTTCCGGGTTACTCACTGAGGACTTCCAGCTCGGCAGTGATGGTGAGTTTGTCTCCAACCACTGAGCAGGTGTACACGCCGGTGTCATTGTGGGATACATTAATAATCTCCAGAGTACCATTGCTTAGCTGATTCATCCTGGAGTTGGACATCACAGAGTCCCAGGTTTCAGTCTCCCTAAGAACACACACACAGACACACACACAGTCACTCACTTATAACTGTATACTGTGCTCTTACAAAAAATTCATAATACTTGAAATATTTTTCTGCCATAACCTGCTGTTAGACTCTGCATGTTGTACAGAAACAGGATACAGTACTTTCTTACTGTACTTAAATATGTTGTTATAATAATTCTGCTTTATTTCTAGCTTATAATTCTGTTTCTTTAATTCTTTATCTAATACTTTAATTTCTTTAATTTCTTTACAAATGTGCAAATAATACACTACTACCTCATCAGAGAAAACACCAATGATGACCTGAAGCACTGTATACTATTGAAAATACTTTTATTTATTATTAATATTTTAGAATGTCAATCTTTCTATCATCTATACATGGAAACAATTTGGTTATGTTGTAGGAAATATCCAGCTAGTTCTCTGATGGCATACAAAGCTAACAAATTAGCATTAATGCTTGAGCTAACTAGCTGACTGATACCGGATATTTATTTAAAAAAAAAATACAAGTATTTCACATTGCACATTAGTATCATCAGTGGTAGCCTTGCCTATTTGAATCATCAACTTTTTACCAGAGACATTTCCCATGATAATATCTGAAAAATCTAAAAAAAAAATATTGACATTACCATATCACCATTCTCTAAAAACAGCATGTGACTAAGCACATTAGCGCTATGACTGGCTCTCACCATGTGACTTTCGGCCGAGGCGAACCAAAGGTCATGCACTGCAACCTGGCCGTCTTTCCCTCTGTCGCTCTGTACAGTAACGAGTCCTCCGTCAGGATCTGTGGAGGAAGCACTGAAACAACAACACATACAGTTAAAAAACAAACAAACAACAGGTTTAATATAAAATTTTAACACTAAAATTTGAAGTGTGCTCACCAATGACGACGACGTGGATGTTGATAAGGATAGTGCCATGTTTGTTAGAGGCCTTGCACTGGTAAACTGCAGTGTCACTGAGCTTCACGTCACGCAGTCTGAGAACTCCTCCATTCACAGTATGCCGTGGATCTGGGTGTATATCTACATGATGCATAGAATATCATAGAATTTTACTTGTGATAAGTGTACGCTAGTTAGCTCTCTGATGGAGAAGATATTAGCTTTAGAGGTGCGCATCCAGACACTAGTGAGGGTTAGTGATAGTGAGAGTAATGTAGTGTCTGTAGGGGGAAGTCTGGATTCCTTAGGTGGAGTTAGTAACCCCACAACTCTGGCATTAGAGCCCTCACAGCGGGGCGAATGGGTGACGACTCGGTGGCATAGTTGCAAAGCCAAGGCTAACGCTAAGGCTTGCCCACGGGAGCACCACTCCTCTCCGCTTCACATGTCAAATAGGTTTGCTCTCCTCAGTGAAGCACCCGGTGAGAAACCTGAAAGAGCTCTGGTTATAGGAGACTCTATCTTGAGGCATGTGAAATTAACTAGGCCTTTAGGGGCTCCAGCAGCACAGGTTAGGTATATCCTGGGAGCCAGGGCACCGGACATAGCATGTAATCTTAGGGTCCTAGGCAAGCATAGGTTCTCGAAGATAGTTTTCCATGTAGGAGGTAATGGTATACGTCTTCATCAGTCTGAGGTTACTAAGAGTAATATTGTAGAGGTATATAAATTAGTGAAGGCGATGTCTGATGCAGTAATATGCTCTGGCCCCATCCCAATGTGACGTGGCGATGTAGCTTACAGCAGGTTATGGTCACTGAACTGCTGGATGTCTAGGTGGTGCTCCGAAAACAATGTGGGCTTCATAGATAATTGGAGCTCGTTTGAGGGCAAGGCTGGCCTGTTAGGACGGGACAGTGTCCATCCCACTCAGGAAGGTGCTGCTCCCATTTCTTGCAGCATAGCATATAGTCTTAGAGCAGATCTAGTTAATCGGTGACAATCCAGAGCCAGGGCCAGGGAGCAGACAAGCAGGCTAATCCGACCGTCTGCTAGCTGCAATGAGTAGTCACTCAGGGTTCATAACATTGAGACTGTGTCTGTTCCCCGAGCTAAACAATGTTTTAACAATCAGAAAATCTGTTTTAGTAACCTGATTAACATAAAACTACATCACAGTGAATGCACAGCCAGGACCTTTGATCTGAAGCTAGGACTGTTAAATATAAGATCTTTTTCATCTAAAGCACTTATTATTAATGAACTGATTACTGATCAGGAGTTTAGTGTTCTATGTTTAACAGAAACATGGATTAAACCAAACGAGTATGTAGCATTAAATGAAGCTTGTCCGCCTGGTTATAATTATATACATCAACCACATCTAACAGGCAGAGGAGGAGGTGTCGCAGTTAATATCACTAGGGTAGCCTTCTTCCATCTTAGAAATATTGCTAAGATAAAAAATATGATGTCACTTCATGATGCAGAAAAACTAGTTCATGCTTTTGTTACCTCTAGGTTGGATTATTGTAATGCCTTACTGTCTGGATGTTCCAGTAGGAGCATAAACAAGCTCCAGTTAGTCCAGAAAGCAGCAGCTAGAGTCCTAACTAGAACTAGGAGATATGAACAAATCACTCCTATCTTAGCCACACTGCATTGGCTCCCAGTCAAATTCCACATTGATTACAAAATACTGTTACTAACCTATAAGCAGGAAATGGTCTCGCGCCACAGTACGTGAGCAATCTTTTGGTTGTTTATGATCTCCCACGCCTACACTGATCAAAGGGTGCAGGTTAATTGGTAGTACCTCAAGTAGCAAAGCCTACAGAAGGGGGCAGAGCTTTTTCTTACAAAGCCCCACAGTTATGGAATAGCCTTGCAATTAGGAAGTGTTCAGAATTCAGAATGTTCAAATAATGTTCAGGATTCAGACACAGTCTCAATGTCTCAAAGTCTAGGCTGAAGACACATTTGTTTAATCAAGCCTTTGTTTAATCAAGCCTTCAATGTATAGTTTTTCTTAGGTAAAGGAGCAGATCTGGAAGGTTCATGGGCATAGAGTGTTTGGTGTCCTGGGATGTTCGGATGTTGTCGCCTTACCACTCTCGCAAGTTGCTCAGTTTTGCTGACTGTGAAGTGGTTGGATGCTTTATGTCCCGGGAAGCCTTCATGTATGTCAACTTCTGGCTCTCCCTTTTAGTTATGCTGTCATAGCTAGTTCTGCAGGAGTCCCTGCCTGCACTTTACACATAACCTACATTTGTGTTTAAACATCACATTATCACAAACATACTTATATCTTTCTCTACCTCTGTCTTTCTCTGTCAAGCTATACATCCCACTCCCGAGCTCCCAGTGTTCTGAGTTTCCAGTGTGACCTCTGGTTCTACCCCTGGTTGGAGTCTTATCACTTGGTGCTGCTCACTGATGCTGTGGATGGATCTGTGTGGACAGCCTGTGACCATGAGGCAGCCTGTGACCAGGAGACAGCCGTGGACAGAGCCACTTAGGGACTATAACACCATCACCGATCTGCCATTACATCTGTCAGCTTCTGACAGTAAGGAATTAGTATATATAATGAACTCAGAAACTACACTGACCTAATAGTTCCTCAAGGGCTCATGGTTACTGTTGTAGATAGGACACTATTTACATTTACATTATTTACTGTCCAGTGTCACCCAAATGAGGATGGGTTCCCTTCTGAGTCTGGTTCCTCTCAAGGTTTCTTCCTCATATCATCACAGGGAGTTTTTCCTTGCCACCGTCACCGCAGGCTTGCTCATTAGGAATAAATAGGGATAAAATAGTTTAATAATTCTTTTTTTTTCTCCTTTCTGTTTCTCTACTTTTGTAAAGCTGCTTTGAGACAATGTCCATTGTAAAAGGCGCTATGCATTCATTCATTCATTGTCTACTTCTTCTTCTTCTTTCGGCTTTTCCCTTCAGGGGTCGCCACAGCGAATCATCTCTCTCCACCTATCCCTATCTTCTGCATCCTCAACACTTGCACCCACTAGCTTCATATCCTCATTAATTCCATCCATATACCTCCTCTTTGGCCTTCCTCTTTGCCTCCTGCCTGGCAGCTCCATGTCCAACATTCTCCTACCAATATACTCACTCTCCCTCCTCTGAACATGTCCAAACCATCTTAATCTGGCCTCCCTAACTTTGTCCCCCAAACGTCCAACATGGGCTGTCCCTCTGATGTACTCATTCCTAATCCTGTCCAATCTTGTCACTCCCAAAGAGAATCTCAACATCTTCAGCTCTGCTACCTCTAGCTCTGACTGCTGTCTCTTCCTCAGTGACACTGTCTCTAAACCATACAGCATGGCCGGTCTCACCACTGTCCTGTACACCTTCCCCTTGATCTCGCTGATATTTTCTGATCACACAGAACTCCCGACACCTTTCTCCACCCATTCCAACCTGCCTGCACTCGCTTCTTTACCTCTTTCCCACACTCTCCATTACTCTGGACTGTTGACCCCAAGTACTTAAACTCCTGTACTTTCTTCACCTCTTCACCCTGTAACCTTACTGTTCCACTTCCCTCCCTTTCATTCACACACATGTACTCAGTCTTACTACGACTGACTTTCATTCCTCTTCTCTCCAGCGCAAACCTCCACCTCTCCAGGTTTTCCTCCACCTGCTCCCTGCTCTCTGCTCTCACTACAGATCACAATGTCATCTGCAAACATCATTGTCCAATTCATTGTCTACTGATAATCCAATCTATTCTCGGGTCACGGGGAGTTCAGGAGTCATTGGGCATCAAGACTGGATACACCCTGGATAGAGTGCCAACCCATCGCAGGGCACACACACACTCTCATTCACTCACGCAATCACACACATTACGGACAATTTAGAGATGCCAATCAAGCTACAATGCATGTCTTTGGACCGGGGGAGGAAACCCCCGAGGCACAGGGAGAACATGCAAACTCTACACACATGGCGGAGGCAGGAATCAAAACCCCAACCCAGGAGGTATGAGGCAAACGTGCTAACCACCAAGCCACCCTGCCCCCCAGGCGCTATGCAAATAAATTTAATTGAAAAATTTAATTGAATCAGAGCACTTTCTTTCACTTTAACCCAGCCTAAAATCTGTGGATATCTAGATATACTTTAAACAGTGAGTATGATAGAATTTTACCCTAAATATATTCACCCTGTCTGAGATTTGCTCCTTTGGAAGTTTACCAGAAGGCTATAATGCTAACAAATTTAGCATTTGTCTATTTGTTAAATCTATTTAAGATTGTCACTTTGTATGAAAGCATTGTAGAGAATGTCCAGTGCACTTATGAAATCCCACAATACACTGCTTGGGATTAGTATCCAAACAACACACCCTAGAGAATAACCATAATGCATAACTTTGTTCTTTGTAGAGAATATGGCACTATTATGACACACTTTCTATTCCCCAGAATGGTTTTTTGCTATTACCCTCCATTTGCTCTAAACCCAACTACATTTTCTCAGTATTATCAACCCTAGTGGATTGCTATATTAATTAGTCTCATAATCGAGTGCCAAGTGAAAACAGCAAATTTTAGACATCAAACATGTTTTAGTCAGTTGAAGTAAAAATGGTGCATATTTCACTTCTGACTAAACTATTATTGGGGGGTTGGGGGGCTGGGGGGCTTAGTGGTTAGCACGTTTGCCTCACACCTCCAGGGTTGGGGGTTTGATTCCCGCCTCTACCATGTGTGTGTGGAGTTTGCATGTTCTCCTCGTGCCTCGGGGGTTTCCTCCGGGTACTCCGGTTTCCAGTACAAAGACATGCATTGTAGGTTGATTGGCACCACTAAATTGTCCGTAGTGTGTGACTGCGTGAGTGAATGAGAGTGTGTGTGTGCCCTGCGATGGGTTGGCACTCCGTCCAGGGTGTATCCTGCCTTGATGCCCAATGACGCCTGAGATCCCCGTGACCCGAGAGTAGATCAGGTAAGCGGTAGACAATGAATGAATGAATGAATAAACTATTATTAGGGTAAACACAGTGCAGTTACCCGAGAGAAGACTTCCGTTGATACTCCAGGTGATCTGCGGAGAAGGGATCCCATCTGCCTGACAGTCCAACATGACCATCTCTCCTGGGGCATACAGTTCGCTCTTGGGCTCCTTAATCCAGTACGGAGCAGCTAGAGGAACACAAACATACAGTATGTGCACATGTAAATACACAACACTGAACATTTCACCTGAATGCTAGTCTAACATTTGTCTTCCCTCTTGGTGAACAATTAGGTATGTGCTGCCTTCAAGAAAAGCAAAAATCTTGAAAAGCCAATAAATAGAAAATGTTTGCATTATTAACATAAGAGCATGTGTGCACTTGTTAGAAATACTAATGCCATGGGTTGGTCCACTTCTCCTATAACCTCAAATATTTTAAACAGAACATTTCACATAGAAAACCAAACACAGTATTAGTATATAAGATATAAATGAAATATTCCTTTGTATTTTTATTTACTGTCCGCAGACTGGATGGAGCGCTATCGGGACAAATTCTACTAACCAAGATGCATTTTGTTTCTTTGTACAATTCTCTAATATTTATTAGTTGTTGTAAGTATAACAAGCCAACCTAAACAATTCTCAGCCCAATTATCATTCAGTTTAAAGATATCAAAGCTCTACTGAAAACCTTTTTTTCCCTTTTTTTCTGGTAATGAAATGCAAAATTGAGTAATTGTGAAACTTGTACCTACTAAGGTTTTTTCAGTTCAACAGTGACTAAAATAGATTTTATCTATCTTTATTTAAATCATAAGAGAGAGCTGAGTAAAGTTCAATCAGCATATAGTTGATCACAACCAACAAACTGGCCAAAATGTCCCAAAATGCATACGATTGTTCTTTACAGTATAGAGGTCATTTTAGTGAAAGTGCAACTGCTCTTCTAGTACTTCATACTCAAACAACAGCATCGGGGAAAAAAAACAGAAAGCGAGTGATTTATGTTGTGTTCCATGACAAGAAATAATGAGTCTGCATTTTCTGTTTGTTTGCAACAGCAGCCAGTTACAAAGGCGTGATTTAATAGAAGATCTGCGTGTACTAATGTGCAAAATGCTCCTCCCTTTATTGAGGTTATTAGTGAGCTAGTGAATATTCATGAGCATTAGGTAGTAAATTTCATGAATATTTATGACTAGTGAGCAATCTCACAATATTAAACAATGAAACACTATACACTGTATAGGCATAATGTTCAGAGATGTGTTTCAGAGACATGTAGACACATAAAAATCCCTGAAGATGATCACATTTTGTTGCCCAAGTGAATCAGTGGGTTAGTGTAGCTCTAACAGATGGTCAGTTTAAAGCCAGACAGAGCCATACCTTCCACAGAGACAGTATAAGTGTGTGTGACGGTGCCCTGAGAGTTGTTGGCTGTGCACTGGTACTCCCCATCGTCCCCCTCTATGATATTGGTGAAACGCAGCAGTCGGTCAAAGTTTTCTTTGGAGGTACGAGACTCGGAAAGAACTCCGTCTTTCCTCACCCACTGGATGGAGGGTGTGGGGCTGAGGAGATGAGAAAGGGTGTGGTCATTTTGAATTAAGCACTTTTTTATAATAAAATATGCTCACATAAACACACAAAGACACTCACTGGCCCTGGACGATGCACTCTAGTTCCAGTGTTTGGCCCCTCAGAACCAGATAGGAGCTGTGTGTGCCGGTTGGTCTCATCATCTGCGGCCGTCTGTTTCGCAGCGAGTTAGCTACAGGCAAAGGAAAAGTGACAAAAAAGAATGGGCATATGCAAAATGTCAGACAAAAACAACAGAAGCACATGCTGTGCAGAACACAGTGAGAGCTATATGAGAGCCTGGAAATGCCAGACAGTCCCACAAGATGAAGTTGCATCAGATGCATCTTCATCCTACAGTGTCAAATTTACACCCAGAGATGTGTTCACTCCTCCCTTCCCTCCTGCCCAACTATCTGAAGCTCTGCTAGAAAGGCAGGCTATTATAAATAAGTGCTTTATCCTAAGGACGTTAGACATGAGGCAGGAATGCACATTGGACAGGAAAGCAAGTCCATTTCAGGATGATTTTTACAGCAGACATCCTGAGTAAATGCTTTATCCTGGATTCTAATCCTATCCTGGAAATACTGTCCATGAAATGGGAATACTGTCAGGTTACAAGTGCAGGTAGGCAGTTTATTAGGAACAGCTGTGAGCAGTTTTATAAGAAGAGGTGAAATAATCCAAAACACTAGGCAATAGTCAGATGTGACACAAACAGGATTTCAAAGACAAGGCAAAAACAAAGGAAGAGGTCACAACAACCACGTCACATCATGGTCAAAATCAGAACGCAAGAGAAAGGCTCAGTAACAGAAGAACACTAATGGGAAGTGGTAAGGTGTTGGACTACTGATCGGAAGGTTGTGAGTTTGAAAAGATGGGGATTCATGACAGATGCCAGTCCATCTAGTGGCACCATGCAATAGTGATTATATTCAGTCCACAAAGTATGTAGTATAGTTCAGGAGGTAGGAAGAAACCAGAGAACCCAGAGGAAACTCATGTGGACATGGACAGAACATGCGAAAATTCTTAAGGATAGTTATTTTTTAACACAGCACTAAGGGGACTTTTTTCTTACAAAATGTAAACGATTGTTTTAAAACGATTAAGCACGATTAATCTCCACAGCTCCATACTAATAACATCAAAGATTAGAGGATTTATTGCATCCAGAAACCTTTCTGCAGAACGTACACACTAATCTAGTTTTAAATCATAAAAAATCTCCCTATTGTCTAAATGAGCAAACAGTTTTGAGAATGTAATGAGAATAAAATGATGCAAACTAATACATAGATACTGAAATCACACCATGAGAGTCAACTGTACATTAGTCTACAAGCTTTTCAATCAATTTATATTATTAAATCAATTAAAAATCCATGCTGGTTCTGATGGTTCCTGGTGTTTATAATGTATTATAAATATTATTTTCAGATTGATTTTAATAAATTAAACAGACATTAATTCTTTTTTTTTCTGTGTAGGAGATGTGTGAATCCAGTTCTAGCTACAAAAAACAATATCTTTTATAGGGATTGAAAAATTGCTATAACTTGCACAGCAGTAATCCACAGTCTGGCTTATAATGAAAACTAAAATTCATTCTTTAATCTTGAGTCATTTTATCCTGGTCAGGCTCAGTGTGGATCCAGATTTTATCCCAGGAACACTAAGCACAAGACAAGAAAACAACCTGGACTAAATACTACAGTATGCTGTCCATCTGGACCCACGGAGGACATCTGAAATTTTATTCAGCCAGACAACAAATCGAACTCCTGAGTCTGAAGCTGTGAAGCAGCAACAATATAAAGCTAACACTATAAATGAAAAACATAAAGCTATAACAAGAGCAAGCTGCAAGGCTCCACTTACACGATGTGACCTTCAGACTAATGGGTTCTTTGACTACGATGATGCGGGCTCCCAGAAACTGCACGTTGCATGTGTAATCACTTCTGCTGTCTTCAAATTTCACATGAGAGAAGTAGAGGTTTCCGTCACGGCCCTGTGTCACACGCTCGCTCTGCTGGATGTGCCGAAGCCCTGCAGCAGAACAGCAAGAAACAGGGATGAAGTTTAGATGTGTTGGTGTTGAATGTTGTTCCAATCACTCACTCTCACTCACTCTCTCTTTCACTCCCTCACTCACTCTCATTCTCTCACTTACTCTCACTCACTCCTCACCTCACTCACTCTCATTCTCTCACTTACTCTACTCACTCACTCCCTCACTCACTCTCATTCTCTCACTTACTCACTCACTCACTCCCTCACTCACTCTCATTCTCTCACTACTCACTCACTCACTCCCTCACTCACTCTCATTCTCTCACTACACTCTCATCCCTCACTCACTCTCACTCTCTCACTTCTCCTCACTACTCACTCACTCTCTCACTCACTCTCATTCTCTCACTACTCACTCTCTCACTCACTCACTCACTCTCATTCACTTCCTCACTCGCTGTCATTCTCTCACTCACTCACCTCACTCACTCACTCACTCTCATTCACTCCTCACTCGCTGTCATTCTCTCACTCCTCACTCACTCACTCACTCACTCTCATTCACTCCCTCACTCACTCTCATTCTCTCACTTACTCACTCACTCACTCCCTCACTCACTCTCATTCTCTCACTCACTCTCATTCTCTCACTTACTCACTCACTCACTCCCTCACTCACTCTCATTCTCTCACTTACTCACTCACTCCCTCACTCACTCTCATTCTCTCACTTACTCACTCACTCACTCTCATTCTCTCACTTACTCACTCACTCACTCCCTCACTCACTCTCATTCTCTCACTTACTCTCTCACTCACTCCCTCACTCACTCTCATTCTCTCACTCACTCTCATTCTCTCACTCACTCCCTCACTCACTCTCATTCTCTCACTTACTCACTCACTCACTCACTCACTCTCATTCTCTCACTTACTCACTCACTCACTCCCTCACTCACTCTCATTCTCTCACTTACTCACTCACTCACTCCCTCACTCACTCTCATTCTCTCACTCACTCTCATTCTCTCACTTACTCACTCACTCCCTCACTCACTCTCATTCTCTCACTTACTCACTCACTCACTCACTCACTCTCATTCACTTCCTCACTCGCTGTCATTCTCTCACTCACTAACTCTCTCACTCACTCACTCACTCTCATTCTCTCACTCACTCACTCTCATTCTCTCACTTACTCACTCACTCACTCACTCTCATTCACTTCCTCACTCGCTGTCATTCTCTCACTCACTCACTCACTCACTCTCTCACTCACTCACTCACTCTCATTCTCTCACTCACTCACTCTCATTCACTTCCTCACTCGCTGTCATTCTCTCACTCACTCACTCACTCACTCACTCACTCACTCCCTCACTCACTCACTCACTCTCATTCTCTCACTCACTCACTCTCATTCTCTCACTTACTCACTCACTCACTCACTCTCATTCACTTCCTCACTCACTGTCATCCTCTCACTTACACACTCACTCTCTCACTCACTCACTCACTCTCTAACTCACTCACTCTCATTCACTCACTGTCATTCTCTCACTCACTCTCTCACTCACTCACTCACTCTCTAACTCACTCACTCTCATTCACTCACTGTCATTCTCTCACTCACTCACTCACTCTCATTCACTCACTTACTCAATCACTCATTCACTCTTATTCACTTCCTCATTCACTGTCATTCTCTCACTCTCTCACTCACTCACTCTCTCACTCACTCACTCACTCACTGTCATTCTCTCACTCACTCACTCACTCTCATTCACTCACTTACTCAATCACTCATTCACTCTTATTCACTTCCTCACTCACTGTCATTCTCTCACTCTCTCACTCACTCACTCTCTCACTCACTCACTCACTCACTCACTGTCATTCTCTCACTCACTCACTCACTCTCTAACTCACTGTCATTCTCTCACTCACTCACTCACTCACTCTCACTTACTCACTCATTCACTCTTATTCACTTCCTCACTCACTCTCATTCTCTCACTCACTCACTCTCTCACTCACTCACTTACTCACTGTCATTCTCTCACTCACTCACTCACTCACTCACTCTCTAACTCACTGTCATTCTCTCACTCACTCTCTCATTCACTCACTCACTCACTCTCATTCTCTCACTTACTCAATCACTCATTCACTCTTATTCACTTCCCCACTCACTGTCATTCTCTCACTCTCATTCACTTCCTCACCCACTCTCATTCTCTCACTCACTCACTCACTCTCTCACTCATTCACTAACTTCCTCACCCACTCTCATTCTCTCACTTGCTCACTCACTCACTCTCTCATTCACTTCCTCACTCACTCATTCTATCACTCACTCATTCACTCACTCACTCACTCACTGTCATTCTCTCACTCACTCACTCTCTCACTCACTCACTCACTCTCTAACTCACTGTCATTCTCTCACTCACTCACTCACTCACTCTCATTCTCTCACTTACTCAATCACTCATTCACTCTTATTCACTTCCTCACTCACTGTCATTCTCTCACTCACTCACTCACTCACTCACTCACTGTCATTCTCTCACTCACTCACTCACTCTCATTCACTTACTCACTCACTGTCATTCTCTCACGTACTCACTCACTCTAACTCACTCACTCTCTCACTCACTCACTCTCTAACTCACTGTCATTCTCTCACTCACTCTCTCATTCACTCACTCACTCACTCTCATTCTCTCACTTACTCAATCACTCATTCACTCTTATTCACTTCCTCACTCACTGTCATTCTCTCACTCACTCACTCACTCTCTCACTCACTCACTCTCTCACTCACTCACTCTCACTCACTCTCATTCACTTCCTCCCCCACTCTCATTCTCTCACTCACTCACTCACTCTCTCACTCACTCACTCACTTCCTCACCCACCCTCATTCTCTCACTTCCTCACTCACTCATTCTATCACTCACTCATTCACTCACTCACTCATTCACTCTCTCATTCACTCATTCATTCACTCTCTCTCCTGTGTGAACAGACACACAGGCTCGCTCACTCACTCTTATCCATCCAATGGATTAAAGGAGTCGCAGAGCTTTGTGGAGGATTGCAGTGTAAGACAAAAGGACTTCCTTCTTCTACCGTCTTGTCCTCCTTCTTCTCCCGCTGTAGTGTAGGAGTAACTTAAAAGGGAGAGAACACAGCCATTTAGGGTGAAGGATCAGAGGAAAGATATAGCAATCCAAAAGTAGAAATTCTCCTTAGAGGGAACCATTCTTATTTGTCTTTTAAATCAATTTTAATGATTTCTTCTGTTTTTAATTATTCTTGTTCTTCTCCTGTTGTTCATTATTATTATTATTATTATTATTATTATTATTATTATTATTATTATTATTTTTTTGTTGAACTCAGATCAATGCATTATTTTTATTAATATTATACCTGTATGTATGTATCATTGTGAATTATTAACTGTAATACATATAAAACATTATTACTATATTTTAATATTTCTATAATAATATCTATTAATATATTATTACTAAAAAATTACTATGCATTGCATAAGTAAATAACAGCCACCTGCTGAACATTATCTTAGATTGATCATTCATAATCATGTAATAAAGCAGTTATTTAAGAGCTGAAAGCTGCACCTGCTGCATGTGGCCTACATAATGAGCTCGTTAGGATGTGAGCTATTGTTAGCTGTGTGCATGCTGGGTACTCGCACTTCCTGCACATATTAATCCTACAAGGACTCGTCCCTGCTGAAACGCTTACACCATATCGACTCAACCTGGTTACTCAGGGAACCGTTGTCAGGGAAACAGGGGGTGAGGTCAAAACGAGGCAGGATAAGAGCAGGTAGAGAGGCAGCAGGGCTGCTGGAGTGACGCTGAGCCGAGTTTTATGTGAGCAAACAGTAAACAGCATTACACTGTACTCAAAACTAGGATTTGAAGATTATATAACACCAAAGTCTAAAATTGTTATGTGACTGTTTTTTAAAGAAACAACAAACACACAACAAACCTAACAATAACCTAAATAATAATTTGTTGTGCAGTTTTAGTATACTGGATGATATATTGATTATTTCACTGTAACTACAGAACAATTAACTTAATTAGCACAGGCAAATACAAATACTATAATCAGTACAAGGATTGTGACGTACCTTCAGTGATGATCTGGACCTCGTTGGACACAGCTGTGCCCAGTTCGTTGGAAACCAGGCAGGTGTAGTTACCGTGGAACTGCTGAATGGGAGCATCTTTAACCGTAAAACTCCCTGAATTTAGAGACGTGGTGACACCAGAAATGCTGGATGGGACAAATTCCACTCCATCTTTAAGCCATCGAAATCTGCAGGAGATGTAAAAAGTCAGGGATGAATGAATATTGCTGGGAATGATTCAAAATGATCATGATCACAAATTGTTTAATAATACATAAATGCAGTATTGCTCATCTCTTCTAAAGTCAGTGTTATTTTATTAATATTATACACTGTTTTTATTTACTCCAGTGTATTAATAAACTTTCCATAACAAGTCTTTGTTAAGATACTATGGTGGCATATGAATTCATTTCTACTGCAGAATTTTTGCATTATTTATGTCGTAACTATAAGTACAGAAAAATAGAGAATGAGGAAACCGGTAGGTCATAGACCATAATTATATCTGGAAAGGAATGCAAAATTTGTTGCTATGGATACTGACGTGGGAGTGGGATTCCCAGTCGCCTCACACTTGAGCATGATGTCATCAGAGGAGAAGGCAATGATGGATTCAGGTTGGACAGTTATCTGTGGGGGCATCTTTACTAGAGAGACAGAGAGAGAGAGAGAGAGAGAGAGAGAGAGAGAGAGAGAGAGAGAGGGGGGTATAGTTTATTAAACCCGTCCCCATCTGTAGTAAATAGAGCGTAGATAATATGGCAATGATGGAGACAATGACTCCTAAGTGTGATGCTTCAGAAAGAATGTTCCTGTCTTTCATTTTGATTAGCAGATGGAGAAGAACGGTGTGTGCACCTTCAGTCTAACTGCAATCACTGCAATCATGTGACCCCCTGAACCATATGACTCGCTGCTGCTCTAAAGCTACAACCCTCTCTCACACAAGCAAGCAGACACTCCAGTCATCACATACAACTGATACACAAAAACACAATTTTACAAAAACACAATTAGTTCCTAGGAAATGGGAATGTTTCCAAGAAATGGAGCATCACTTGGGTCATGGAGCAGTCTCCGGTGAGGGAGCGCAAGACTAATGCATTTAGATTAGGTGAACATGATATGTTTTGCAAGTGTCTGACATTTCACACATGAGCAGCTCACAAAGAAACAGCACTGAAAAGCTAGAGGTGGGGATGGAGAGAAAATACAGAGTGGTGTATAAAAACTGAGCGAGACCCTTGGGATATGCTTTCAGCCAATAAATAAGCTGTGTATAAGAGATAAATGTCATATTATAGGAAGTAGTGTGAATATATTAAATCCTTATATAGTAGGCAGTTTGTGTGCTAGGACATTAGATTTTTATTTGGCTCCAGCAGGGATTATAGAGAGACAATACTGTCTGGTCTTGTGCAGTGCAGTTAACTTGAGCAAGAGCTCAACGATAAACAGAAAGAAATATTTCTTTTGGTTTGAATTAAAACAGAACAGAGGTTCAGAACAGGGCAAAGGTTCACAGAGGGAAAAATTTAAGAAAGAAAAAAGGAGGAAATATGAATGCTATGTATATGGTGGCTGAGGGACAGATACTCAGACAGCAGTGAAGAGCAGATGGTGGAATGGTTGCCTTAATAAAAGCATCACTACAGATGGAGGGAATAAGATTGATTCCTCATCTCGTCCATCACACATCCTCTGCTTATTAACCACGTTTAACATCTACTTTATCTTAGATATGATCTACACAAAAGTAGCACACATTAACATGTAGCAATGAGAAGTCTGTCTCACACACACACACACACACACACAAGAGGACGGTGCAAGCACTTACGTTCTTTCAAGCGGTCTGCCCACAGAGTCAGCAGGGGTAAAGAATAAAGTCTGTTAGGTTCATACACACAAGCCAAATACACTTGGACATTATCCACACATGAACACACACAAATTCAGCACATTATATTGCACCAGAATCTTTTTTTTCCTAATTTTTCCTTATTTTTAAAACCAAAACACCAGTTTTGCTTACCTAAAAATATCTATTTAAATTAGAACATATCTTCAGACAGTTTTACAAAGCCTCTGGTTTTGGTTCTTTCATTATCAACCCATCTACAGCAACACAATGCTCAAGGCAGAAAATGTTAGTATACTGAAGACATTCAGCATTTCTTGATACCACCATTGAGAGAAATTTTCCTTAGTCATGTACCTGCTTTAAAATCAGGCTTGTTATGTTGTTACGCTTTCACAGTCTGATGATTATCCCACCACGGACACCGTTAAAGATTTTTATTATTAAAAGTCCTTTTAATCTTTCTGTAAGTGCCTTATGGTACTGTATTTTAGAACAGCAAAGTCATTTATATTTTTATGGCCAGAAAGATACATTACTGGCTCTTGTACAAACCAGATGATTTATGTTTGACCTGCAAGAACGTGTCATACAACTAAATTCGGTGCATCAAGCTTATTAATGTTGTGCCTTTAATATAAATTAACCAGCAAATTTTGTCAGCATTTTTGATGATGTGACCTTTCATGAGAGCATATTCAAATATGTATTGCAGATGCCAGCAATTTGTATTGTTTCATTTCTGCATAGCTTTCATGTGAAAATATCAGTAATATCAGTCTGACATATTAGGTGCGAATTAGCCGAGGCTGGCAACCGCGATAAGGCTTTACATCCTCTTCTCAAATGGATCAAGTCTGGGAGAATTTCGGCTATTATAAATATGAGAATAGCAAAATGTACGTAATCAATTGCTTGGCACTGCGGGTACATTTATATTTACATTTCCATCACCAGGGATATGCAGAAATGCATAGTGTTACAGGCAATTTTGTCTCTCCATAGACTTGCACGTGCTAACATGTGACACTCACTTCTGCCAATCTCTGATAGTTGTTAACTATCAGAGTAGTTAGTTACAGAAGCTTAATGAGGCATCCAGGATTTCTGTACATATGGTGACATCTTTTCTCTAGCAACATTTTTTTTGTGTGTTACTCTGAATTCTAGAAAAGTCATTCAAGTGCAATACATTAACATCACTCCATTTTTCTTTTAACAAATTCACTGCCAAGCCGCACCCACTTGCTAGTTCTCCTCTGCCACACATTTGCCAACACATGATTCATCTCAATGCACTGTTCCTCTAACTGAGAGCGAAAAAACGAGGAAAAAATTCCAAATGAACATCGTATCAATTACACTGTAAGTGCATCAGCTTCCTGTGAGTACATCAATTCCACTGTGCTGTAATGTATAATGTAATATATGTGTTAATGCAGTAGGAAATAAACCTAGGGTTATTAATATATATTTCTGGAGCAAAAACAGAGAAAGTATCTCATCCTTTTTGTACAAAAAAAAAACTGGTTGCTTAGATGGTTAATTATAACAATTAATAGCAACCCTAGTGTAACGTGAGTATGCTTAAAACAGTACTGTGTTCTCAAAACAGGTTGAGATTAAATTACTGGTGTTTATTATTAGTGCCTTTCTATGTTCGATAAGGAAGATCAGTATAAACGACGAAAGTAATCCAGTGCCATCCAATGATGTTTGTGTACGCAGCTGAATATGGCAAATTATATATAAACAATCTGAAATGTGTAGATTTTCTTATAGAGCATGTTTTATTCAATTTAGCCCTATGTGATAATTAACACATAATTTAGCAAACATGTTCTAACATGTACTTAAAGTGGTCGTTATTCACGCATGAATCCATAAGACTCACGTCATGCTTAAGGTTCGCTCTTCATTAGTTGATTAGTACATGCCTTAACTCATTATTTGTTCATATTTCTATAAGTATTATTTCAGATATTATTCACATACTCTTTCTGTACAGTCTTACTGTCTCTTACACAAACAAAACACAAATTTCTTCATAAAAAAATTAACTTGTTTATTCAGTATTTATTTACTATTATGTTAATTCTTTGCATTTAATTAAAACCTGGAAGAAGCTGAATCTCACTGTAGCTGATAAATACACAGCGGCTGCATGAGATATAATGTGCTGGATAAGCAAGGCTTTATTATTAGATCCCAAAGCTGGACCTCCATTAAACAGTGGGGAAAACAAGAATACATTTTAGATATACTGAGAATGAAACTTCCAAATGGAGTGAACCCAGTGACCCTGTGTGGCAGAAAAAAAATCTAACGAGTGAGTTATTGATCGCATTGGCACGTCTATATATAAAAGGTCACTAAATGAAAATCAAGAGAAGCCATGACCTTTATATGTGACTCTTTATATTTGTCCCTCATTCATAATCTACTTGATTATGGATGTGCATGTGTGCTTGGAAAAATGCTAGAGAATTAGAGATACATTACTGCAAGCCGGTGACGACAGAGACACACATGCAGGCTTGTGCAAATATGTGTTCTTACAGCTTTATGTCTGTTGAGCATATATCACAGCTTAAGAGAGTTCTCTTCCAATCAGTATCACATCTGCTGGGGAAAACTCGATCAATAGCACAATCAATGGAGCAATCAAACTCAGGCAAACCCAAAGATTAATTTACCTCTAGGTCTACACAAAACAGTGTCATACAAAAAGTGTTAATAGAGAGAACACACAGCGTTTTCCTCCGAGCGTGTTTCGCAGGTCTGTGACGTAGCAGGAGGAACATTTTCAAGAAGATGCAGTTGGCAGGCTTGGCATGTCTCAGAGGAAGCACATGTTAGCCTTCACCCTCCCTCCCCAGTTCAGAGCATGATCAGGGAGAGCTGGCTGGTGGATGGGAATTGGCAAAGACAGATTTTTTTTTTTTTAAATAAGGGGGGTGGGAAAGCACCACAGACAAGCAGAATGGGTTTGGTGTGGCTGCATCCCATTTGATCTGATACAATATGACCAAATACAGCAGTAGCATGGTGAAAAAGAGGCAAAGACTCAACACAGAAAACAGTTGGCTGTAGTTTTGGTTTGAGTTCCAAAAACAAAAGTTGATATTTTTAGTTTTGCCCCATAATTTAAACTCAAACAAGCACACACTAACACCAAGCCAACACACTAGAAGACGCTGCAATCTCCTCTAATTCCCATCCAATATCAATTGTAATTTAATGTTGTATGTTTTTTTGTATTATTTGGCTCAGTTTTTTTTGTATTAAAACACCTCTGCACGTGGATCCTCTCTGAGACTGATATAATACACACAATAACCCACAACAAATGTAACTAGCGCTCTCAGAACAGTGACAGAAATAATCATGTGGTATTTGGGACAATCATAGCCAATGGGAGGTCAGGACAGAAAGTGTGAGGTTTAGGGCTTCAGTTTAAGATTCAGACTCAGATTCATGGTTTAACAACATCACTGCGCTTTGAAAAGTTTTATTCGCTTGTTGTATAGAACTGATAATAGGAGGATAACCAAGGAGTTCTGATTTGTCAAGGGGACGGGGCTAATTTTCTATCAAGAAATAATGCAGGTATACTGTATAGACATATTACAAGTCTTCTTCTGAGGTAACCTTTAAAAATATGATTATTATAGTGGGCTGAAAAATGACAAAATCACACACACACAGACACACACAAAAAAGTCTCGTGCATGACAAAATCTCCTACTCACAGTTTTCTGCAATATGGATAGCAGTCTGGCCTGGCGTAGGAGCGAGCACCAGAAGGAAAAGGGCACAGAGGAGCGGGAGCGGGTGTTTTAGGTGGCACCCCCTGCTGCCAGCCTGCGGTAGTAGCGTGGTAGGCATTGCTCACTGTTCCATCAAAGCTGCACCTGCTCCCAGGCTCAAACACGCTGTGAGGATAACCTCTAAACAGCAACGCACAATCAACACCTCGTCACTCTTTCTGCTCCTTCTGCTTGAACAGTGCAGTTTATCTCCCCAGCTTCCCTCAGCGTCCTTCTTCTTCACCGGCTCTCTTTCTCTTCCCCCTTATCTCTTGTTCTCTCACGCTCTCTCACTCTTTCTCTCTCTTTAAGGTCCCCGCCTCCTGCTGTCTTCCAACTGGGAAAAAGAGAGACAGAATGAAAGGATGAGTGAGGGAGGTAGAAAAGGAGGGAGGAGATCCACGAGTGCGAGGAGAACTGAAAAACAATGTGGTCCAGGAGAAAAGAAGAGAGACAAACAAAGACATAGAGGTACATAGAATTACAGATTAAAATATTCTACTTTTTATTAAAGTAAATTGCTCTTTTTACTGCAAATGGAGTTAATTCAGCCAAGACAATGTCCAGTTCTAGTCCAACTTTATTAAAAACATCACAACCAGTGTGATAATTAAGTAAATTTTTTACATTCAAGAGACCCCCAAACAAAACTAGTCAGCCTAATAACAAGGTTAATTGCTTCTTCAATTTTGTGATTCAGCTTTGAGAGTATTGTCTATAAGAAGTAATGGTAATTAATGCACCTACAGACTAAAGAAGCAACCAATGAACACCAAATTGCGCGGTTTAATTTTAGTTTCTGGCTGAACAGTTTCAGAAAAAAACACATTTGTTTTTTTTCACTGTTAAAGAGCTCATCAGATTAATGCAAATTAAAACTAGCATGTAGTGCAATGAGCAAACAACACAAAATTAGCCTCATTAAATCCATGTTATTCATACACCTGTCACAATTATGAACTTCTGGCTTTGATCATACACTTAATAAATTAAATATATTAATCATAAATAAATTAATAAAAAATTTCCATTCTGTTGACTTTATGCCACTTTTGTATTATAATAGAAGCAAAATTCTGCATTCAGTAAAAGAAATCAAAACACACAGCCATAGTATAAGCATTATAAAATACATAGGAAATAAATGTAATTGTAACTAACCTAAAATTCATTCAAAAAATTTAGCACTTATGATCTATGTGTAGATGAACGTAACATATTTTAAGATATTAGCCAAGTTACAGCTCCACATTAAATTTATGACAAAACAGTTTCATTACTGAAGAATTTGTTCATAGATCAGTCTTTCACTAAGTATAGAATTTTTTTTGTATATATGACAGTGAATGACAATATCAAGAAACTATTTGAGAATTATTAGAGAGAGTGGTTCTATTGGGCTGTGGGGGGCATTTAGTTATTTTACTAGTACAGCTAAAATATTGATGCTTCCATCTAAAGGCTTACTGCAAATCAATACAATGTTCTTTTGACTGATCAAATGATCCAGCTGTTCAAATGGTCCAACCAAGTAAGTTGGAACGATCCGTAAAAGTGTCCTGGCACTCTAAGTAACTCGAAGAGGTTTTCTGCTTGTACTTGCAGCAGGACGGACAGCAGAAACCAAACTCTGGAATTAACAGCCAATTGTTATTCATCTTTAACAGGAAAACCAGCTGTGTTTAAATGAACTGATTTTAATTATCCAAATAAATCCATTAGGAAAGCAAAGTCCTGTTAAACTGTTTATAAATAATCTAATCCAAATATATACAAGTGTGGGGAGTAAAGTTTAGTGGAATTGACATGGAAGGCATGAGTCATCCATGCATCCGTTCTCTACACTGCTTATCCTACTGAGTCGAAGGGAACCTGGAGACTATTCCAGGAGACTCATTGCACAAGGCAGGCTGCACCCTGGGCAGGATGCCAGTCTCTCTCAGGGCAGGCATGAGTCATTCAACTGTTGTTATCTTGAGTTCTTAATACGTTTACAATAACATCCATAAGATCAATAATGTGCGAATGTCAAACAGACAGAAAGCAGAGTTCATGACCGTAATGAAGTTGCTTGGTCATTGTCATTTGTGCATCCAAGCTCACAGTTATTTTAAACAGATTCAAATCAGCGACATGATCCCTGTTTCCTTACTGGACCAATTTAAAGGAGCAAACACTTAATTCTCATAATGAAAACAGGCACCAATATTTCAGGAGAGTGACACTAATCTTTCCCTGGCTATTCACGGATTCACTGAATTAACTGAAATTCAATTGAAAACAAACAAATTTGACTTTTAATTTGCTTTCTACCGTATCCCAGTCCATATGTCACAACTGATTTGTAGAATTTCCCAAGTGAGATTGAAATGAATTCTATTCCAAAAATTTCCACTTGAACCCCTGTCCATCTCATGATGAAACATTTCTATCCTGATGGATAGTAATGAATGAATCCTGCCTCATTCATAGGGCACAGGGGATCACTGCAAGGTTTGATGAGCATGAAAATGTTGATCATGTGCTATGACCTTTAGAGGCACCATATCCCAAACACACTGAACACCTGGAGATTTTGGAGTGACCCGTTAGTCAGCTCTTTCATCAAACTAGGAGTATATTTTGGAAGAACAGCGTTCATCACTCCAGGAAGGTTGCAATGGCACATCAAAGCTCTTGTGGTGGCTTGTGGTGAAGAACCTTACTAACACACGATGTTTTTTCCCTATCAGCTCTCTGTATATTTACATGGAAACATATGATTTAGAAAACTGATGATTAACAGTAATAACTGCAATTAGGCGATTATGTAATAACTGTTACATGACAAATAGCCTCTGTTATTATTTATGCCCTCAACTGATGCACAACTGAAAATAATAGACATGAAGGAGTGAAAATGGAAGAGGGCACTTCCTAGTGAAAGCTCTGCAGCTGGGTCTTGTGTATGTAAAGGTTTGCTTCCTTGAGAGAGTGTGAAGATCCATTTGGAAGTATCTATTTGTGCTGGTATCACTCATGCAGCAGGGGTGATGGCCTATACCCAAAATCAGTTCACGCTCTCCATCTGGAGCTGAATCTGCCAACTCAGAGCATTCAATCACCATCACACAGCCTAAATGAATGTATTTCTTCGAGCTCATGCTCATGGTTTTAGATAAGCCTTCAGCAAAGGCCCACACAAAGGGAGATCCCTGAGGACATGTTCATGAAATCTAAGTAACACAAAAAGAGGTGAGAGACTAAAGGAAGTGATAGGAAGGAGGTTGGGTTGCTGCAGGTCTTGGAACAGCAGGACGCACAGGCTGGGCTCTGCGTTAACCTGGCAGCACCAAGTGCCAAGCAACAGCGACCTTGGAGAGAGACGAAGGTTGAGGGGAGGAGTGAAAAAGAACTTTTTTTTTGCAGCTGGGATTTGCCAGACAGCTAGGAATAAGATATGCATTCCCTCCCTTTTGGCCCAAGTTTCCATTTCGTTGATAGCTGTTCCCGTCAAGTCAGAACACTGATAGGCCATAAATATTTCAGTGCTGTTTTTTGGTCTGACACAGTGTTTGGATTGCATGTGTGAAGCACAGCAGACCATGTAATAACACTTAAAGAAGGTCATGTCGAAGAGAAATAACGTTAGAATAAGACTTGGATTAGACGGGTCATTAAGCACATCAGCTCTTATCAACCTTGAGCTTTAAAAGCTCCTTGAGAAATAGCATCAGGCGAGAGAGCAAGAGAATTAAAGGGGGAGAGAGAGAGAGAGAGAGAGAGAGAGAGAGAGAGAGAGAGAGAGAGATGGGGAGGTGGAGAGGGTGGTGTAGATGGGAGATGGTGACAGTTTAGACAGTAATCCCCTCCCCACCTAAATCACACACACCGTCTCTCCCCAATCAGTGTCACCTCCCATCCATTCTACTCCTGTCTTCTATCTATCTTCTAGTTCTGAGCCGGCTTTCAGTCACGGATATGGCCTGATCAGACGATTGATCACACCAGGGTTTCAGCAGCCAATTACAGCCTGGCCAAGCCACTGAAAGTGGATGCATCAAGCTGCAGTGTTGGATATTTAGCAAGCAGTGGGAATCAGAGGTGTGTGATCAGCAGTTCAGTGAGACTGAAAGAGTGACTAGATTAACAGTTTCCCCACCCACTAATCAATCCATCACCCAGCAATGTGTGATCAAAAGCCATCTCTAACTGGGCAACCAAACCAAGCATGGCATGCTCACAGAAGCCGAGGGTCAGAGAGTTAGATGATGGTGTAGGGATTAATGAGAGAAATAGCAGCCCATAAAAGTGTCAGGTTTCCTGCGGTCTCGATTCACCAAAACCCAATGTGTCAAAATCTACCAGATTCTCATTCCTCAGCAAGCAGCTGAGTCAGTGACTGGTTTAATTATGTAGATTCAATTCGATTCAATTCAATTCAATTTTATTTGTATAGCGCTTTTAACAAAGAGCATTGTCTCAAAGCAGCTTTACAGAACATAAGAAACAATAAACATACAAACAAACAGTACTAGATGTTAGACAAAATTTTCCCTAGTGAGCAAGCCTGTGGTGACTCAGGCGACTGTGGCAAGGAAAAATTCCCTTAGATGGTATTAGGAAGAAACCTTGAGAGGAACCCATCCTCATCTGGGTGACACCGGAGAGTGTGATATGAACAATGTCCTTTCTGCATTAGTTGTGTGGTTAGACATTAGTAGACTGAACACAAATCAGTAAAATAGTTAGTAAAATATCAGCAGCCACGAAATGTCAACAAAGCAGATACGATCAAATTAATAGAACATGCTCTAACAGTCTGCTAGGTTCAGCTACATGTTGAAATATTATTTGTAATGTTTCTTCTCAGAACATGGGGATGGTTGAGAAATCCTTCATGGATGCATGGATGGATCCTTCTGCAGCATCACAGATTACCAATGCAGGTCTCATCGAAAAGAAATCTCGCTTATTTGTATTACTCATTCCACCCATCAACATGTTTTTTTAAGGTTTGAAGAATCCCACGTAAGGACAGGGAGTAGATGTGATACTCTACACAGCCAGCAACCTGAGCCCAGGAACAAACTGGGGGCACTGGAGTTGTTCCACTCAATAGCAATTTAGCACCAATTAATGCTAGCAAGCTATATAACATTAGGTAATATCACTACTTGTGAATGTAGTAGAATTAACTGGATATAATCACTGCATCTTTTTTGTAAGATGTGATTTGTCAAACTATTATTATGAAAAGTTCAAATTGATTGTGAATTATTTTTATGCTTTAACCATTCATCTACGTTCAAATTGGAATTCTGCAGCATTCACACACACTCCTGTTCAACCAGGAGCTTCTGCTCAATCAGCCACTTTGCCCAGCAGGAGGCTTCATCCGCTCGGCTGCAGCTGGACTCCTTGATTGAGGGACCTTGACAGCCAAATTGCTTGGAAATATTATTCTATAAAAGGCTCTAAACATGCTATTATTGGTAGTGACTGGTCATATTAAGTGACTCGCATATTCTCTCATATGGTTACATGGTCTGGTCAAGGTCTGTGCGCAATGTTGTTGGATATTATGATTGAGTAGAAGAGGTTTATTGCGGTCATTTGACTACATTGCTTTATTTATACTTGATAAATTGAGATCAAAGCTGAAACAAAGAAATGTGTAGCCTCATAATTGCATCCAGCAGGATTTCCGCACTCAATTAACACCCTCTGGTTCTTCATTACAAGCCAAAGAGAGAGCTGAGAGCCAGGTATAGATAAGCTGTCTGCACTGGCTTTGACTTGTATCCGTATGGATAATGGAGATGGAAACGGTGAGCAAGGCTTTAGGGCTCCACAGATCTGCTATACAGTTGTTGCTGATAGCATCTAAAGCCCGTTACCTGCCTCATTAGCTCGGTCAGAGGGCAAGTAGAAGCTTTCCCCCACCAGCTGTGTGACTCTACAGACCACCCTGAGCTCTACGGCATGTCGAACATGGAATAATAAACCATAGAACAGGAATCTGCTGCATTCTTATGAAACAAGAGGTTTACACCAGTCAGACGGTATTGAGTATCTGCCAACACAACACATATTTAATTATCTTTGCACAGTGATGCATGGGAATGGCAAATAAATTGCTCAGTTATCAATTATAAAGGGAATCATATACACATAGCCTAATTTGTAACACCACTAATTTAGCCTTCATCGCGGACGTCTACATTTAACATCCTCCCCCTGTTAGAACAAAATCATAAATTAGCATTTACGAGCACTTGGGATGAGCAAATTGCATGCAGGAAAGCACGGACAGGCTCGGAGAGACACGGCAGGCTTTCAGAGCCGCATTTTAATGACATCTCGTCAGAGAGACAGCAACAGGAGACGCCCCTGTGGATTCCAAACGTCATTTGCTCCTTATCACACAACACCATCAAATTGCAATCGTTTTTCATAATTACCTCATTTTCTGAAGTTGTCCATCCAAGCAACCACTTAAAATTATCCTGTCCTTTCATATTAAGCATCCGAGGGTCTAAACTCTAAACACTTTGTCCTACTACAGCAAGTAAGCAGCATCAAATGGTGCCAAAGTGGATCGATAGTTTAACCCTGAATCAAAAGTGTGTTCAAGTCTTGGGGTGTGTGTACGCACACGGGCGTTGTCCTGCTGTGCCTTTTCTTTAATTATTTATCACCTCCAGCTGTGAGGATGTGTGTCAGAGAGGGGGAGAAGAGGGGGATAAATGAATACGTGCGTGCCCTCGACCCTTGAGACCTCCCTAAGGGTCTGTCTGTCTGCCAGGACAAGAAAGACAGACCACAATGAGCAGAGAATAGGGAGACAGAGAAATGAAATGAATGAGAGAGAGGTGTGAACGAGTAGAGAAGAGGAGAAGGAGAGGGAATTGATTGAAGTTGGGAGAAGAAGAAGAGAAGAGATGGACCTGCCAATGTGAAGGGTAGCTTGTAATTCATAAAGACCCCCTACAGGATAAATTATTTATAGCCTCTCCTTCCATGTCAGTGTGGTTTGCCCTGAATTTTCCAGGATTCATAATTCATTTTCTTGCCTTCATTGTATATTACCAGCCTGGCCACTGTCTCTCTGTCACTCCGTCAGTGTCTGGGTGTCTTCCACAAAGCCTCATCTGCATACGATGAGCCTGTGGCACTGAGGTAAACCCAGTGATAATGAGGACACGAAGGAGCACAATGCATCCATGTGAAATAATGCATTCCCATAATGCACTGCTAGAAGAGTGTACTGGATTACACCAGGTCTATAAACATTTAGTTTATCCCACTGAGTGGAGCCATTTTGAGAGAAAGAGCAATTATTGTGACTGATAAAAAGTCAATAGCGCATCATGGCCTCGCTGTTTCTGCCTTTTAAGTGTGTTTGTGCGTGATGTTTGCGTGTGTGTTTTACTGTACTGTGCTATGAAATCCAATACAGTCAGGGACTGAGTGGCTACTTCCCTTTATATGTAATTTTTTTTTTATTATTTATCAGTTGATCTCTGCTCTTTACTCTCAACCCCCTGATACATTGCTTTCTCTTTCTCTCTCTCTCTCTCTCTCTCTCTCTCTCTTTCTCTCTCTCTCTCTCTCTCTCTCTCTCTATCTATCTACCTATCTATCTTTCCACTCCATTTGTCTCCATCTGGCTTTTGGAAGTCATAAAAAGTGCGAAGATAGACACACTGCTGACAGCAGGCAGGTTTTTTCTTTTGCTGCTTTATTGACTGGACATCCCAGCACTCATGCTGTCCGTGTCTTCCTAAAGGCCTGTAATGTGGCCAGACAGCTCTGGAAGACACAGAGCATCTTTAAACCACCTGAGAACTGACCTGCACTTGCACACACGCGCACACACACACATAATGAGAAAAACCATACACACACACAGACACACATAGATATGAAACAGCTTCAGTCATCATTCCCCTGCCTCTAAACTCTCTCTCTGTGCCTTTCCATGCTCCCTTACCTCATCCTCACCCTCATCCTCCCGGTCTTTCTATCTAATAATATCATCTTTTCTTCGACCTCTGTCTTCCTTTCTAGATGAGAGGGCTATTATCAGAATGGATAAAAGCTGATAAAACATATAAGGCTACCAAAGGGGGTTTCGCCCACTCGATTTATCCAGGTTTCCATGACGACAAGGTTTCTATAGCCCCCACACATACAAATTCAGTTATACATACACAAGATACTGGCACATGACAGATACATGGTCAGATACACAGCTTGCAAACATGCACGCACATGCGCACACACACACACACACACACACACACACACAACAGATGCGTGCACAAACACACACAGAGAGATACAGAGAGCTGCTGAGTTGTATTTCATGTTTCAAACTTTAAATACACTCCTGCTGTCTGCATGTCTGTCTGCCTGCCTGTCTGTCTGTCTGTCTATCCTTCCTGCCTGTCTACTTTCTGGGTAGGAAAAAACAGCAAGGATTTTTTTTTTTTTATTCACTGAATTTTTGCCTCAGGGTTTAATAAACAATGTGGAGAATAAAAGAAATGGTAAATAATTGAAGGCTCTAACTCATTAAAATGAGAGTGTAGAGGGAATAGATGTTCCCAGCAGAGGCTGATCGGAGAGACAACAAGAAAGAAATGATCTATAAGATATTTGGGTATGATTCAGACATGAATAAGATGCACTCCATAAGAGTGATGATTGTGTGTCTGACCCGTACACAAACCCCAGATTGAAACAAAGCCAAGCAGTAACATGAGGCAGTGAACTCCAATCCAAAAAATTCCAAGCATTCTCTGGATCAGCTTCCTAAAGTGCTTACTCTTGAAAGCTTCTTTGATGGGGAAATACTGCGTTGTGCGGTTTCCAACTAATTTTATCCATGATCCCCTGGCTGACCAAAAAATGGACAAATTTGTAATTCGTCCTCCAAAAAAAATGACAGAGTCCCACTGATTCGCCTACAGCAGCTGATAGTAATGACCCAGGCATACTAGACCCAGGTGAGGACGCTCCCACCACTTTGGGTTGCAGTGCTAGCAATACTGGAAAGACGAAATGCAGGAAATACCAAGATAGCTACCTGAGCTATGGTTTTATTTCATTTTCTCGTAGCAAAGAGTCCCTGCCCCAGCCACAGTGCATTATCTGCGGCAAAGTCCTTGTTAACGAATGCATGAGGCCGTACAAACTAAAAAGACATTTGCAGACAACTCATCCCCAATACTGCGACAAGCCCAGGGCATTTTCTGACCACAGTTGAAAAGAGTTGACACACTCCTAAAATGAGATGAGGGAAATCACAGCTACTGGCAAGAAACTTTTAAAAATATTGTATACAGTTGCTGAAAAAAATTACCAAAGCAAAGAAAGGGCATACAATTGCAGAAACTTTGATTTTGCCATGCGCAACAGAGATTGTCAAAGAATTATTTGTAGAGGATAAGTCAAAACAATTGGCTAAGATACCATTATCGAATAATACGGTCAAACGTTGCATCGCAACAATGTCAGAAGACGTGAGGGGTCAGCTTTCTGCGTGACTTTGTGGTAATAACTTCGCACTTCAAATAGATGAATCTACCAACGTGTCAAAAATGGCACAACTCCTCGCATACGTTCGTTATGAATGGGAAAATGAGATAAAAAAAGATTTTTTGTTTTGTAAAGAGCTCCGTACCATGATGACGGCAAAGGATATTTTTGAAACTTTGGATAATTTCATGAGATCAAATGAGATAAACTGGAGCGACCGTATTGGGGTCTGTACTGATGGAGCTGCCGCGATGACTGGCAGGCAGTCCGGGGTAGTTCAGCGTATCAAAGAGGTTCCCCCCCTTGCCATTGCAACGCATTGCAGAGTGGCGCTTGCTTCAAAAGAAATGGAACCCAGTCTTCATGGAGTTTTAGATGTGGCTGTAAAAATTGTGAACTTTGTGAAAGCCAGAACCATCAACTTCTGGTTATTCACTGCTCTAGGGAAAAGGTAAGCGCTGATTACTATACCCTGCTGATGCACACCAACATGAGGTGGCTGTCCACGGAGCAGGTGCTGATGCGTCTGTTCAGACTGAGAGAGGAGTTGTGTGATTACTTGCGGACAAGAGACTAGACCTTGCAGAGTTTTTGGATGATGACAAATGGCTCGCTCAACTCAGCTACCTTTCAGACATATTCGGTGAAATGAACAAGGTGCAAACATAAACACTGTGGTGCAGCATGAACGAGTAGAGGCTTTCAAAAGAAAACTACACATGTGGAAAACCCGTGTCTCCCGTGAATCAGTGGCATGTTTGAGCATACCCATGCATTTATTGCAGACAGACACTTTTAAAATCATTCAACGTCAAATAACAGTGCATCGATCAAAGGTCCTGGAGAAATTTGATAGTTATTTCCCAGCTCTAACTGAGGAGCAGGCAGCTGACTTTCTGTGGATCAGAAACCCCTTCACTGAAAACACTGAAGCAAAGCTTCCAGCTACTCTGCCATCAAGACTTTTGGAAGAGCTTATAGAAATATCCTCTGATGCCAGCCTGAAAGCCATTTCAGTGAGGTTCCATTGGAATCATTCTGGTCTGAAATTGCAGAAGAACACCCATTCTGTCACACAGCTGCAATGAAGGTGCTGATTCCCTTTAGCACCACCTATCTTTGTGAAGCTGGGTCTTCAACCATGACAGCCCTTAAAACCAAATACAGGGCCAGACTGACCCTTGAGATTGATATGCATCTTGCCCTGTCAAAGATCTCTCCACACATTGACAAAATTATTACTCACTGCCAGCAGCAATCCTCACACTGATAAAGCCTCACAAATAACATGCAAGTATTGAGGAGCCAAACAGCAGTCATTTTGTAATAGACTATATTCATTCTTTTTTTCCTACACACCAGTGTGAATACTGATATTTTTGTTATTGCATTTCAAATAAGGCCAATTTATAGGCTAATCCTAGGCTTACGTTTTTAAATTCCAAATGGCCTGCTGATGTTTTTGTTATTGCATTTTCAATATTAGATATAGGATATTATTTGTGCATAAACATATCTGGTTATAGTAATAAACACACCGTTTGTTTGAAAACAACATTTTTTGTCATCCTTGCTGCAAGCATATCATTAAATGTGAAGGGGGGCCTTAAAATATTTTCTTGGGAAAAAGGGGGTCTCAGACAAAAAAAGGTAGGGAACCACTGTTGTAGGGTACTACAGAGAACACCAGAGTAAACACAAAGCACTTTTAAATCTAGCTTTTTTTCAAGAAAGGAGAATGTTGAAATCCAAGTGACACAAGTCAAAAAAAACACTCAAAAATAAAAACTTGTCATAACACGACAGCTCAAAATAAATCATCAGCAGGTGCAGAATCACTTTGTGAAGATTCAGAATAAATGTACTGCTACACCTTTGATGATCCCAGCTACTAAAGTATAGAAATATAAGCAACAACAAATCTGTCACAACAGGAAATATAGATATAATCAAAACTATTGTAACTGAATTTTCTGAAAAAGATAATAATGGTCTGCATGTTTTATTCTATTCTCTCTCTTTAGTTTTTTTGTTTACTGACCATATTTCTTTTTGTCCTTCAACATGTGGACAAAGGCAAAACCCAGTGATCAATACTCCAGCACTGGGAAAGGCCATTCGATACAAATCAGCATAAATTACACTATCAGAAAAAAAGGTTGGATTGTTAACCAGTTTGATATTTAGCTTCCTAAAAGGGTTCTAGTGGAACATGCTGAGAAAGGGAAACTCTCTGTTGTCGGATTTTTGTAGGGATGAACAGAAGAACCATTCAGGGAACTAAGTGAGTCCTTTAGATATCTAATAATCTCATTTATTTATTCAGTAAAATCCATTTACTATGGACTGGTCACAGGGTATAAATGCTCACAGTTAATAAGCATTTAGACATAACTCACTGTGGAGTGAATGTAAATACTCTCACATTCTTCCTCTTGGAATCTGTTTTCCATATTTTTTATTTGCATCAATCATTTCTGTGAGAGATATACGAGCAAAACCTAGTGTTCAAAGAAGAGTGCTTATTATACAAACACATTTGGTGCTCTGGGATTACACACACACACACATATACACACACACACATACACACACACACACACACCCCCAAGCATCCAATTACACAATTTCATCCTGTTCTAAAGACCAAAATGAACATGACGTATTAGTCACTGAAGACACAAAAAAAAATTTTCATTTTCTCTAAACGGTTAATTATGTTGTAAAGGACAAGCCCGAGCATGATGATTCTACAGCCCCGCCCTCCACATCACACGCTCGATGCCTGGAATCCCAACACCTGCAGTAATGATGGGAATTCCAGCTCGTTTCAGTGAAGCTCAGCTCAGCTCAGCTCACCAGAAAGGGTCTCCGCTAACAAGATTTTCTTTTTTTTTTGCTCAGAAATTTGCAATATTTTGCTATAGTTTGTTTAACAAAGCCTTTCATGAAATCATACTTTAGCATCTGAAGAATAATTTTTGAAAAATACTGTGCATTGCATTTTATAAAATCTATTCAAATAAGTTAACCACATCTCAACATTCATGCAAACAAACAGCTCAGAAGCCTACCTAAAAAAAAAAAAAAAAATGCAAACTGGCTGCCAAACTACAAGCGCCTGTTCAAAGGGCTGACTTGTTTGCAAGTGATGCGTGACTAACAGTTTATCACCAGTTCATCACACACTCTGTATAAGGCAACCACAAAAACTTCTTGCTTCACGTGTTCTGGCTCCACCAGCTTGTGCTAAACTTTCCAAAGTCGTTCCTTGTGGATTGAATAATCCTGTTTAGAATGTTTCATTATAAATTTATATCTAGTCCATTTGCTACTCTTAATGAAATTATTATTATTATTATTATCTTTGGTCCATTTTTTATAAAAAATATTTGGTATCTCCACCACTGGAAGCTCTGAGTGTGCAGGTTTGCACTTTTCACTCTCTCTGAGTTGTGATACACGCCTTTAGAGATTTGTAAGGCCATTCAGAGACCTGACAGCCCATTTCTCAGTTATAGTCTTCTGAATCTATTTGAGGACATGTTTCACTTGATTTCATTTAGCGCAAAAAAAAAACGACAGTTCTTTGAGCCGGCTCTTAGTTTTAGCCCTAAAGGCATGTACGCATTTTTCCCTCTATCAGTGTCACTAAGCTTGTGTAATGTGAGCATCAAATCTACAGAGATAAAAAAAAAAAACATTTCAGTGTATTTTGATGCAGCTCATTTCATACAGTTGTCAGTTATTTTGCAAAGAAAAAAACACAGCTAATTAAAGTAGGCTTACTGTTAGTCTTTTGAAAGCTTACAGTATTTTAGAAAACTAAGTATGCAAATCAATTTGCATATTAAAACTAAATTGTCAGCAAAGGGATTATTTTAGTACCATTTTTCATGGTCTTTAAATTGTGATACCGTATAGTGTAATAGAACTATATATATATTTATCCTCCTACAATCTGGCATCCACATGCATCACATTTTTGGTTGTGTGCATCATAATACTTAATTCTTTTAACCTGTTGTACACAAATGTGGACACTTACACTGCCATCTGTTAGTATTGATTGGCTCCTGCTCAGGTCTTGGGAGGCTATATATATATATATATATAATACACATGTTCTATAACAAGAGTACATTTTGCAAACTTTAAATAATAGAAGAAGTTGCTTTCGGCTGATCCCTGTTCGGGGTCGCCACAGCGGACCAACTGGTCTGCACAACAACTTGGCAAATGTTTTACGCCAGATGCCCTTCCTGACGCAACCCTCCCATTTTTCCGGGCTTGGGACCGGCACTGCATCCAGTGGCTGGGGTTGAGGCATTGGCTGGAATCGAACCCGGGCCTTCCGCATGATAGGCGAGTAACCTACCACTACAAACTTTAAATAATAATTATTTATAATATTGGTTCTAAAATAGTCACACACACATACAAACAGATACAAAATAAGCTATTCATAACAGAATTCCAGGAAACAATCTGTCTTTTTAGATTATTTGTTAATTCATCAAATGTCTAAAACATTTTTTTTAAGTTCATGTGCATGTTTTATATTCTGTAGCTGTAGTAGAATAGAAAACTAGAAATGTATGCAGTCATATAGTGGCATAGTGGGAAATATTGCACATTTAATGATTTATTATGAATGAATACCTTGAAATTACTATGAATTATTATACTATTATAAATATACTACAGGTACATCGTACAAATAGGTACAAATTTTATTAAAAAAATATCCTTTAATATGTAACATCATGCTTTAGGGACACTCTATAATGATTAAATATAGAGAGATTTCTAAATGCACATTGGAGTTCTATGTCATGTGGGTGTAATTAATGGAGTTGGGAAATGTATTCAAAATAAATTATTTATATGAATAATTGCCTGTTTCATTTTACATACTGAGGAAATCTAAATGCTACGAAACGCCATTTTGACCCGTAGCACCGTGTCTAAATATCTAAATGAGACTCTTCTTTGAATATTGGAATTGCACGCAACATCATGAGAAAAGAAAGACAAGAAAAAAAAAACACTTCTCTTTTCTCACTGGCAGAAGAAAGCAGTTCAGAGTAGCTTAAAGAGTGCAATAAAGGCAACTCTTACTCAGTGTAATCTTCCTAAGAATGCATATATCTAAAAAAAAAAAAAAAAAAAAAAAAAAAAAAAAATGGTTTTTCTGAAAATAATCATAATAATTATATGCAGATGGACAGATAAAGTGGCTGTCACTAACCTTTCAAACTAAACAGTTTTCAAAGTATAGCAGAACCAGCTTCCATTACTCACTTCTAGTAGCCATTAAGAAATCATTTGCAAATGATGACACTAAATCAGAGGCATCGGGATAATGGCAAGGAAGCTGAAAGCCTTTAAAGATTTGAGATACTGTGGAGAGGATCAGTCAGCACACAGCATACATTCAAAGAAAAAATAAATATTCAAAGAGAAAAAAATTATATTCAAACTATGAAGAACATACTTCCACCTTTGCAGTTTTTAAATAAAACAATAGCATGTTAACTAAAATTATATTTCCAACCTCTACAGAATATTTTAATCCATTCACAATGTTTATTATTAGATGAATGGTTTTATTTGGGCACAGTGGCTTAGTGGTTAGCACATTTGCCTCACACCTCCAGGGTTGGGGGTTCGATTCCCACCTCCGCCGTGTGTGGAGTTTGCATGTTCTCCCTGTGCCTCAGGGGTTTCCTCCGGGTACTCTGGTTTTCCTCCCCCGGTCCAAAGACATGCGTGGTAGGTTGATTGGCATCTCTAAATTGTCTGTAGTGTGTGAATGAGAGTGTGTGTGCCCTGCGATGGGTTGGCACTCCGTCCAGGGTGTATCCTGCCTTGATGCCCAATGACGCCTGAGATAGGTACAGGTTCCCCGTGACCCGAAAATAGATCGGATAAGCGGTAGACAATGAATGAATGAATGGTTTTATTTGTCATGTACACAGTTACATAGAGCATACAACTTGCAGTGAAATAAAAACCCTTTCTTTCTTCTAGAGTGTGAAAATAAATAAACTACATTTAAGAAAATAAGTTTTTAATAAAAGAATGAATAGAAATAATAAGAAATGAGAAGTGCTAATAGAATGAGATGTGCAACATGGTTTGAATGTTTCTAATAACTCTATTGTAGTCTTTGGCCTTTCACATCCTGTGTGCTTAGGGTATAAATAAGTTATGGGTCTTATATTTAAAATGGCATTGCCATTCATCATCATTTGGGGGAAGGGGGAAAAAAGAGCTCTCAAGACAAAAGAGACAGATGATAGTTGACCTGCACATGGCAAGTAGAATATATGAAATACATAAACAGTTATCATTAAGTAGCAACACAGTGATTATGTCACAAACAGGGCTTTTCTGAATACACACACACATAAGCATGCACATGCATGCGCATACACACACACAGTGAGGAAGTGGATGCAAAAAAGCCTCATATTTACTGTAAACCATGTTGGTTGATCTTTGATGATTTGGGGCTGTTGTGAAGGTTGATGGTGTCAGGAATTCATGGTTACCTCTGCCACAAGTTAAGACTAGTGGATTTTTAAGATAATAACACTATATACACACAACAAATCAGCACAGAAATATCTGAAGGAAATAAAATTAGTGTTTTGAAAATTAAAAAGAGAAAATGCAAAGCAATGAAGATAAATATAGGCTTGTAATGTTCCGCACTGAAAAGGGTCTGAAGTCTTTCTTTAACCCTTTCGAGTAGAACGGAAATTGATTATAAAGTTAACGTTACAGAAAGATCCTCAATGCTCTAATTATCTTTTTGCCAGGTATTAATTGAAGGGGTACCAATTACTTTGAAGCCAGTATTATGAAAATAGATTCTTGGTCTCTGTTCCTCAATATATCACTTACTGTTGTGATATTATTTTTATATATTATATCTAAAGCAGGATTTATAGACAGAATAATTAATAGTGAACTATATAATATATTAAAAAAACACTCACACACACACACTCTCACTGTGATTCTCCATGGCCTCATGTCTTTCAGAGTGAATATGAGGCTTTGTTACATATAAGCGTGTAGGTGAAGGTATAAGTGCTCCCTTGGGTTGGGTAATAAGTGGGCTATGCTAAGGAGAGCCCAGCTGTCACTGGGTTGCTTGACATGCTAGGCAAGGTCAACAAATCCTCAGGGACTAACGCCATACACACATTCAACACACCCCCTCATCAACCCCACCTCAGCATTCTAATCTTACATCACTAACACGCTGCACCATCAGCCAACGTGGTTATTTACAAGATTAACCAACGTGGCTATTTATCACAACAGACTGGGAAAATGAGCATGCTCAGGAGTTTATGTAGTTTCTGGGGTCCATTAGTCTATCTAGCACTTTCAAGCTATCAGTCCCTCACTAGTTTGGATAATTCATGATGGTCCAGATGATAGCTTTGATGGAAAAGTCTTGTGTAAATGCTGGCCCTTGTCCACTGTCTCAGTCAGAGTGTAGGGGAAATATTTGTACGCTCAATCCTTGATGAACCCAACCTATGCCAGTGATCTTCTTCCATGTGGAAATGTGAATTTACTGGCAAGGGCAAGGCCTGCTTTAGTCAGCCACAGAATTTGTATCAGAAAAAAGCATGCTGCTGATAAGTGCATGTCAAAGGGGCATAGCATAAAGTAAATAACACAACCGTGATGTGAATTACAAATGAGTGCAAGAGCAATCTCGCCTAATGGGTGGTGGGGGGATGGGGGGAGGTCCGTGTTTTAGACTAATTGGAGCCTATACCACAGAGCTGAATTCTTAATTCTGATTGGTCAGAATTGGTGTTGATTAATTTTCTATGAAAGCCGCTCTGACAATAATTCCGGCTTAGGTTCGAAACATAGGCTTAAATTAATGCATTTGTTTTAATATGTTATTGTTTCTATAGTAACAACTCATTCGCAAGCACTTGCATGATGAACACTATGTAACTGAAGGTGAATTAAAAACGTTTTTTTTTTTTACAAAAAAGAAAGAAAGACAGTGTTTAATAATTCATCAAGTTTTCTTTAAGAAGATTTAAATCTTGTAAAATTTATGTAAAGTCTCCAGCTTTGTAACAGTGACCAGTTTTCCACCAAAATCTTCAGAACAGTTTATTAACTGTTTATTTAAAAAAAAAAAAAATTATAAAAAAATTAATAAATAAAAGAGAGAGAGAGAGAGAGAGAGAGAGAGAGAGAGAGAGAGAGAGAGAGAGAGAGAGAAACGTGAGGCTAAAGAGAGAACGACTGTAAATACAATACGTAACTATAAATGGATAAAAGCACAAAGTGTTATTGTATAAAAGGAATAAAATAGTTTGAGATGTTATGTTATTAAGTGGTAAAAGTAATTCTTACCACATCATACCACCTCAGTGTTTTTTTTCTTTTTCTTTATTTAATAAATGTATAATGAAAGTAAACATTCTCTCAGTATATATACATAGCTGTGAAAATGAAGGATGTAGCTGGCATTATATCTGAGATGTACATCCAGATGCCTGTTTTTCCACTGGTCCTGTTAACCTTGTTAAAAACTTTCTTACTTCTAAGTGCTTTTGATTTAATTGATTCAAGTACCTCTGGGGAGACAGTACAGGAAAGGAAAGTACACTGCTGAGTTAAAGCATCAGCTGTGCATAGACGGATGGATGAGAATCCAGTCCCTTCTGAGCTATCGCTTGCCCGCACGTTCATTATCCTCTGTTCAGCAGGGTCTTAAACCACATTCCCTCCTCCTCCAGCTATTTCTCTCACGCATAGCCACAGACATGAGCACACCCACGCACGCATACAAACAAGCCCATCGGTTGAGAGTGATTTGACTGCCATTCAAATGGTTTTGTGGTTTGCAGTCAGGGAGCAGGATGCCGGGTATCACGCGAGAGGTTTGCAGCAGGGGAATTCGCTCGTTCCACACCGAGACTTTCGGCTGTGCTCTGATGAAGGTCACTGTTCCATAGCGCATCTCAATGGTGCAGATGCAAGCAAGGTGTCGATACTGACCTGCCTTCTTCTTGTTCCACTCCAATCGCCATGACAACCCTCTGACTCCAGCAGCATGCCGCTCCACCCATTCCCCTCCCCCATCCTCCACTTCATCTCCTTTAGCTCTGCATCTGTCGCTATGTTCTCCCTGGAACATCTCCATTTTGCCTTGCTCTCTTCTCAGGCATAAAAATCTAAGCTACAATATCTTGAAGCTATCAAGGAGGGAAGGTTTGAGATCGTAAAATAGTTGTCTTGCCTAAAAAGCTTCCTTTTCTTTGTGTTGCTCGCACATTCTTGCAGGAACCAATATCATCACCTGTGGAGATGGAGGTTAGAACCCTATTAATGCATCCCAATTCTGAAAGCTCCAATTCTTATACAGTACAATAGCAACCTTTATTTTTACGTTTTGAAATTTCTCATCCAACACATATTGCTACATACAAAACCCTCCATTTGCTGCATTAACAATTAATTAGCCATCCTTCTGTTTTCCTGAACTCAAGCCAGTTGAGATTCTCCACTCAGTTACAGTACACTGTGTTATTGTCTTGGTTTTACCACACAAGTAATTTAGGCTGGTTTATGGTTTCTTATTTACAGCCCTTATGAGGTTGGAAAAACATTTCAGAGAGGAGATGGGAGACAAGTCAATGTGCAACATATATTCTTCATTCTTATATGCTGTCCTCCTTTGCATCAACTGACCAGTAATGATGTATGAAGCGATGGACAACTAGTGACAATGTTTCACAGTAGCAAGGTAGTAGTATTGTTATTTCTTTTTTAAGTAGCAGCATAGTTCTATTGTACTTTCTTAAAATTCACAATTATTGTTAATCTATCATCATGTTAATCCAGAGATAGATAGATAGATAGATAGATAGATAGATAGATAGATAGATAGATAGATAGATAGATAGATAGATAGATAGATAGATAGAATATACTCCAAGTAAAGAAGTCCATGTAACCTTATATTTGTTAAATAAAGCCAACTAGACTGAAAAATGTTTCATGTTTCATAATGTTGTATTGTCCATTGACAGTTTTTGGTTCTGTTTATTAAACAAACTGATGGCTTGAAGTCTGTCTCATGGGAATATATACTTTCTAATCTATCTTATTCCACAGCACTGTTGAATGCTCAGTGGGTCAGACGGTATTTACTGTTGATTAGATTTCTATAAGAGCATCTCAGTCTGTAATCTAACTGCAATAAATTATTATAGTAATATTCCTGTGGCTGTTATTGGAAAATAATCAACTTCGGGATAATAACATTACTCCATCGCAATAACAATACACCACATCATGTTTATTTCTTTGGTATACAACATCCCATATTATCTTCCTCACATGAGGTAATACAAAAGCCCTTATCTTTATAACAGAGTGACATCATTTTTTTTTAACAAACATCACCACAGCACACACTTTCATCTGTTTATTGTCCCACATCACCACTCCTGTTTGATGTAGTACCTGAAAACCAAGAACCTCCCACTGTTTGGAAAAACTATAAAGGCTCCAGACTTTGGGAAGTTAATTTTGTGTCGAAATCAAACGGTAAAAGCTGCCAATATAAGGAGCTGTGGGACTCCATTTTAATCTCAGCTGTCTTGCTATTAGTGATCCCGGCTGGAAAAGCACATCAAAACCACATCACACACCTCTATAGCTGCCATAAAACCTCAGCAATTTACTGAACAAATGAAAGCAGATCCTTCTCAGTGAAAAATCAACCTGCTAGCCACATGGGGAGCGACGCGACAAACTGCCATGCAACCTTTTGTCCTTGTCCTACATATATAGTACCTCAGTGCTCTGCAGAGAAGAAAATCTCACACACAAGCAGAGGAGCTGTAAAAAGGTGTTCCTTCTCTATATCTTTACAGTATTAATGTGAGGACAGTTTGACAAGTCTTTTTCTGTCCTCCTTTGCGCTTGCCTTTTCTGAGAACGACCTCCTGAAGACGACCCAGCTTGGGTCAGCACTCCCCATCTCCTTTCTGTCCTTCTGTCTCACTTTCCACACTGATGAGAGACGACAGCAGTAGATGGCCCCAACTTTTGGCTTTGCTGGGGGAAAGCGCACACACCGGGTAGCAAACAGAGAGAAGACGATAGAAGCGAGAGAGAGAACCGAAGGAAACTGCATTGACCTTTCATTGCAAATGCATGAAGCTGAAAAGCTACAAATACAATACAGAGGTCAATACTCAGGTCTTTTATACATTATTTTGCATGGACAGTCAAACACGACACTCAAGCAGATGGGTGAGATCGAAGTAAAGCAACAGACTGACCACTCCCAAACGCAATTATGGCATCAAGATGACATCTGTAATTTATTCCAGGTCAGACATGACAGGTCAATGTGTCCTTCACACAGCCAAGTTTCTCCCCCTTAAATGAGTTTTAAAAACCTTCTACAAGCTCCTCATTAGCAAAATGACCAGAGATCAAATTGCTAAGATGCCGATAATATTACATAGTAATGGATATTTGATTATAGGTTTATTTGAGAGAGGAAGGAGAAAAAACCCTGCACCATGTAGAGCATCAGTGAAACTGCATTAGAAACGGCTTTTCATGAGAGACGGTCTACATGTGTGTTAGAGACAGTTATAATAACGCTATTGTTATGGGAATTTACACTTCATTGTAGTTCCTTTCCACATGAGAGAAAGAAAAGCATAGCATGCATAATCCCTATAAATAAAGCCGACAGGTGCTTCCACTGCGACTTCCCTGCGGGAGGAAACTCGCCAACTGCGTTAGGCAAAATAAGAGATCGCAGCCAAGAGAGAGAAGGAATTGTGTTTACACAAACAAGTGCAAGTCCTCTCCATGTCTTGTAAGCCTGGAGGAAAGTCCTCTCTCTTTATCCAGTGTAAATATTGTGAATGTTCTGTACAATGTTGTTTTCATGCTGAAATGATGCACACTTTAATTAGCCTGTCAGCGGCACTGGATTGTTCTATAAACAGCAGGAGGCTTGTGTGTGCTCTCATGATGGGTGTGTGTGACTAAGCACAGTTAGTCATCATTTGTCATCTTCATTCTTGACATTTAAATGGAAGGATTTTAGCAGCTGACATTCGCAGGAAGCATCAACACTCGTGTTGTCTGTGAGAATCACACGGTTCATCCCCATGGTTCACATAATAAGTGTGTGGAAATCTTCATGCTTTCCACTTGTCCAAAAGAAGTTCCCTTCTAGTCCTCTGGTTACCTCAAACTGGTCAAAAACTTCCATTAGGTGTACTGGCGACTTTAAATCAGGCTCTTGGTGAGAGTGTGTGTGTGTGTATGTGCAATTGACCAGAATGCCACTAAGGGTGTATTCCTGCCGTGTGTACAGCGTTCCTGGGATGGACTCCAGATCCACCACGAACCTGTTTAGGATCAAGTGCTTACTGAAGATGAAGGAATGATTTATTTTGATGGTAAAACTCAATGCTGCCATCTACAGCGTGCCCAAAAAGCCAGGAAACTATCATGCTAAAGCTATTTATACTTAATTGGTATTTATTGTTTACAACATTTGCTCTGCATGTTCCTCTTTATGCTCAACGAATTTTCCCAGCCACTGAATCATGATTTTGCTCAGTGTATTTCCATTGGTTCTGGATTTTCTTTGGACACCCTTTATATATGTAAAACCTGAAATAGATTTTGAAATATTGACCCCTACCACTTTGCCCCTGATAATAACGGAAAGCACTAGAAAAACTCAGAGAAGAAAATAGTTTCAAGGGACAGCTTTGTACCTGTCCACAATATTCCATCCATCCATTTTCTGTACCTCTTATCCTACACAGGGTCAAGGAGACCCTGGAGGTCAGAGACACCTTGGATCTCACACACAGCAGAAAATGTAGAACCTGCAACACCTGTCTTTGGATCAGGGAAGAAAACTGCAATACCCTTAGGAAACCCCCAAAGCATGAACCACTAAGCCACTGTGCTAAATGTGTGATTTCCATAAACACACACATGAATGATGATCAACACATTTCCCAGATCTGAGAAAAGAACCAAAAACATGTTTGCACATAATTCAAGTCTGGCGGCACTTGCACCAACAGCTGCACTAACAGCTTTATATATGCTACAAATATGGTGACTAGAGATTTAAACCGAAAAAATATGTACAGGTTATTTAAAGAAACAAGGAAAAGAAAAAGAAATGAAACATTTGGCATGAAAATATCAGCTGCTTATTACTGTAAGCAAGCAATGAAGTCAGATGATACCCAGTGCCAGAAACTCTCAGAAAAGTGTTTCATAATGCAATTTATGACAATAAAGGTCCATCTAAATGGGCTCGATCAGGCCCTATTTCTCCTTTTCTCACCATTTCAAGCTTTGTACGCCACACAAACCCAACTTTAACCTCGCCCTTTTCCGTGCCTTAGGTTCTTCCTCAGCTCATTTTCTCTCAGATCATTTCCCCAGCCCCCTCACAGTGAGCTTTCATTCTTTACTTAATGTGCACCCCGTCCTTAGCTCCTACTTGAAACGCCGCCAGCCTCTTTTGCCTCGGGTCATTCGCTTGCTTAACTGCACAGTCACCTCGTTAGGCTTATTAGTGTTGTCGTTCTCATCCATGTCTCTCTCATCCTCTTTTTCTTTCACTCCAGCTGGCTCGCTGATATTTCAGCACACTCTTGTGTTGCAACCAGTACACAGTAGCCTTTTCTTTCTTTATAACTCAACTCCCTCTTCTCCATCTCTTCCTCGATGCTCTTTCATCTTGTGCTGCCTACTACATACAGTAGGGTGGTTGTTTATCTCATGCGGTTTCCCTGATGTGTTGAAGTAAAGCAGTGTTTTTTTTTGGCTGGCAACAGTGCTGAAAAAACCCTGGTATTATTTTTTGCTGCAAAACAGACAAGACTTCTCGCAGGGCTCGGTTCAGCCTGGTTTACCTCGCACACTAGGAAATGATGTGCATAACAAGTACAAGTTCAAAAAAAATAAGTGTAGTAATAAAACACACACTCGAATACACAGAAACACTTAAAACCATGGGGAAAATGTTCAGCAAAGTTGTCCTGAATTGTGATAGCACCGCTAAGAAGAAATCTGCAGGAGTTTGTGAATATTTTAGCATTACATAACCCTTTTTTGTAGCAATGCACAACTGTTATGCAAATATCCACAGCACAAGATGTGAAAGCTTGGGCATATGAGATCATTTTCTTTTCTTCACCATGACTCGTGTGCCAACACTAGAAGAATTAATGTATTATAGATTCAGACGTATTTGAAAATGACAGCTTGAGCGTGTGAATTGTTCTCTCGCACACCATAAGGAGCGTCCTGATTTCCCAAGACCCCGTGCTGTGATGCTTGGGAATGAGAAAGCCCTCCATTCTGGCACGTCCGTACTTCCTCGAACCCTGTCGAGAGATGCTTCGATGCTCCGGTTGGTGGGTTGCAGCAGAAAAATTGGAAATGCGCAGTAGGTGAGATTAAATTAGCTGTGTGTATAGGGATTACTGCCAGCTAGCATGCTGATCTCCTCCCACGCTCTTCCTAATCCAGCTGTAATGAATATATCGCTCAGGGCACCAGCTACCACACTTCCATACATACTTTTCACAAGGTGTGTATAGTCACCTGCCAGTCCTGTAACACGGCACACACTTCGACCTTCCTATCAGTCGTACAGTGTTCTTATACTGCGGCCATGGCAGGCTGCTTAAAACATGCAGTTGGATGTCATCCTGGGAATTAACAAAGGAACCACAGAAACAACTGTATCATATAATCAATGTTCACAATCAATTAGTCAATCAATCAATAGAAACCTGAAGTGCCATACATACAGTAGCTAGGGTAAGTTTATCCATTTTGTATTATGTTGACACATTCTGTCCAACTGTCTTCCGACATTTCCTGTTAAACCACTCACTTGTATTCATTTTTATCCCAAGCCAAGATACTCATCCACCATAGGAATGCATTACACACATGATTCAAGATTTCAGTTTGTTAGTGGGCAGTGTACTAGCTCCTACACGTAAACAAAAAGGCATTGAAAAAAAAAATCTAAATGTAGCACAGTACAATACAGTATTATTAATAGATTAACATTTTTTAGCATTCTAGTGGAAGATCACAGAGCAAACACTAATGCTAGCTATACTCCATGAACCAGACTTACTGCATGTACTAAATAATGAAATGACAAACACTTCTACACTTTGGGTCCTAAAGCTAACCTAAAGTGTGTTTGGTGTTTTTATATAGTTCTTAAATGAACCATACTTAATCCTGACCTAATAGAGAACTAGCTGTGAATGAACACAGTTTTATTGGTGTTCAAAAATTGGACTCAAAAAGGGATCCCGATCTTTTTCTGAACAATTTTCCATTGATCAGCTCTGGGGTTGTTCACAGTACAATGTCTTTAGAGCTCATCAGCTGTGTATCAATGAATTATTGATGATATCATTCAAAACAGTTACTCTACGTGAAGCTATAATGTGTCTGTCGATGAGGGCAAAAATAGACAAACAAGTAAAAAGAAAGAAGAAGGACAAGAAGGAAATTTGAAAGTGTCCCTGGATTTTGGTTGTACAGTGAGGATTGTCTTGAAATTTGTTGCAGTAGCATCAAAACCAGTTCGTTATTCATGCGACTTGTGTGACTCGTCATACAGTGTTTCATGTAGATAATAAACAGTAGATGGATTCACAACATGTAACAGACGTCAAGCCTCGTGTTCTTCAGCCATTACAACAAAACATGAAGCAAGCTATTTTCACAAATCAAGCAGAACACAAAATGAACCACAAACAAACCCAAAACCACAAGCTGTTCACTTGTGGGTCTTTTTTTCCAGAAGTGGAAATCAATTTGTCGTGTGCACATATGCACAAAAATGCTGAGTAATTGTTTTGAAACCATCTGAAGTCCTAAAATTGGCCAGCTGTGAAGAATTTTGCTGTGCTAGCTAGCATCCATGCCACTAGCTAGCACAAAGTAAGAACAGACTTGATTTTTGCAACAGACTAGATTAGATATTTGTGAGTCAACATTGATTTTCTCCATTTCTTCAATAGTGAGGCAGTCAAGCGTTTGATAAAACACTGCAATACTTATTTGGAGCTTTTCACAAACAGACATCTTTGCTGCTAGCCTAAATGTTTTAGCCATATAGCAGCCTTGGTACATTAGACACAAAAGCATTTTAAAACAAATGACTTTTTTTTTTTCTATGGCTCAGTTTCATATAATTCTATACAGTTCCGTATATGGGATGATGCGATGCAGCCTGATTCATTTTACTGTAACAGTGAAAGGAAAAGGGTTTTTGTCTGAGCAATAAGTTAGATCTTATCATTTATCAATTTACATTATAGCAGCTAGAAAGCTAGAAAGCCATTCCCTTACTTTCTCTTGAAGTTAATAAGAGTCCAGCTTTTTATGTTACAGAAATATAGTAAAGCAAAAAGCCTTCCAATATGGAGACTTTCCCATGGAGGAAAACAAACGTATAGCTTTTCCTCTGACTGTTACAAAGCACTGACACTGGAGACTCCTTCCATAACAATTAACGAGTATGTGTTTGCTTTGCTTAACAATTTTGTAAAATTTTGTATGTTTTGATTCAGTGGAGTGTCTGTGATACACCGTCCATGTGAACGAATGAAACGATTAGCAGTGATTTAAATTACAGCACAACTATCTGAGCTGTTGTTATAGAAACTTAATCAACACCTTCTGAAATGATCAGATTTGAGAATCCAAGAGCAGTGTGGTAAAAAATCATGGTTCAAATATCTGCATCAAAAATCTGTGTGCTGTTCAGTTTATAGCTGGGGAAATTTTGATCTATTTCAGAAAAGAATAATGACAGACTGCTTCTCAATAGACCAGTCATCAGATAACAATACTCCAGTTCATCAGTAAGGACACAGGGATTCAGGCTAAGTTGATTCCAGTGTTGAGCCAGTAATGCTCCATTCAGAGGACAGGAGTGATAGCAAGAGATTGAAGACAAGGATGACTCACTGTGCCCTCAGTGAACAAAGAGATCATTTCATTTCAGCCACTGCAGGAAGGAAATTGGAGTCATGGAAATTAAACAGTACAGGAGATAGACACAAGGATTTCTTGACTTTTTTTCTGTAGATCTCTAAAACCTCATTCCTCATTCCAAACCTTTCATACCCCGCTTGCATGATTCCTTCATTAAGGAAAGTTATTGTCCACCCAGAGGCTTTACTGTTCCAGAGACCTATCAGCTCAGCACTTCTGAGATCTTTAAATTAAAGTGAGAACTCAGCACAGAAGTAGTGTTTATCAGTCTGCAGAAAAGTGTCTTGGAACTGAGTTATAGTGAGGTTTAGAAAACTGACTCGTTTTGATTCGCAGCCAAATTGGTCTTTTAGCTTTCAGTGAATTTGGATGCTGTGACAGATTCAAAACGTACGTCAATTCAATTAATTTCATTTGCATATTTGGCTGTTTAAGAGTTCCTGCATAATGGTGACGTTCTTGATGGATTGGTTTCATTTTATGGCCTTCGTCTGTGCAGTTCATTTTCAAATGTGCCATCATTTCGATTGTGATTGAATGCCAGATAAGAAAGTAATAAATAAATAAATACCAATACTTGTGGCAGAAAAGGCATTAAGAAGGAAAAGAGTGCACTGGAAGCCAGACTGATTCTAGCTACTTATACTAATGCATGTGTATTATGACTGACATTTAGGGCTGCTGCAAATTCCTTCACCTTTGTTCTGAACTTTTCCCCTTTGGTTAAAGGCTTCCGGGCAAGCTTTTAAGCCTGCGTTCACTTCCCATCTTCCAGGATTCCTGTCTGCATTTGCAGAATGTGTCGAACGCACATCCTGTGCTTTTACTTCAGCACTATAAACTCCTTCTCCTCGTCCTCCAAGTCCTTGTGTCCCGCCTGCAGGCCAGAGTCATCTCTCTCCGATCCCATCTGCTCAGTGTAATTCACACTACTGCCATTACAAATGCATTTGCCTAACACAACCCGAGTCTCAATACGAGCTGCAGTAGCAATATCTTCTCCCTGGGCATGGATAATTTAAGCAGGATGTTGGATTGGATTTTTCTCTCCAGTGTGTGTGTGTGTGTGTGTGTGTGTGTGTGTGTGTGTGTGTGTGTGTGTGTGTGTGTGTGTGTGTGTGTGTGTGTGTCTGTGTGTGTCTGTGTGTGTGTGTGTGTGTGTGTGTGTGTGTGTGTGTGTGGGGAGTATTCATGCATGCATGGTTATGGTGGCCCTCTGGTAATAACAGGTGGCTGCTCTGGGGGCTCTCGTGCCATGCCACGTCTCCCTTGAATTCCTCTGGAACAGACAGATTGAGAGCAGATGCTCTCGCTTCACTCAAACACTGTTTTCTGCCACTCCTGCATGCAACAGCGATTTAGCACGCAAGTGTCACACTTGTTCTAGAAGGGAGACACTAAATCTGGTCAGTTGTGGGGGTTTTTTTTTCTTCCCCCACTGCTGGTATCCATTTGAACCGTTCATCCCCGTCAGACGATGGATTTGAGTGCGCATATATTACCAGCCTGAGGAGTGGCCTTGCTTGTCAAACGTGACCCCACCCTGCCTCTTTCACCGTCTGTTTGGCCCACGGCTCAATTAAAGCCTATTGCTCAGAGGACAGATTATATTTTGCCTCACAACAAGACAATGCTTTCATCCTGCAGGTGGAGGGATGGTAAAATCTTTGAAAAAACTGAAAGACTGCTTACGGGCAACGACCGTGCAAGCTTTCAAACATATCCTTAGTCCATAATAAGCCTTATTGATTACAGGATGATGTACATGTATTATTGTCAGACTTCATAGGAAGCAAAAGGAATTTCTTAGCTTGTGTACATTATATCTAACAAGCTGTGAGCTCAGGAATAACAACACAATAAATCGATGCTATATCTGTATCCCAGTTTACAATGTGGATTATTATCAACGTGAAATCTCTATATAGGACCCACCCTGGATCTTGCACGCTGGAGCTCTGCCAGGTAAGTGACATGCATTTAAGCACCTCTGGAAGTGAGAGAATGAAAGAATAAATGAATGAATGAATAAATGAAGGCCAACCCCAGTGCATCATTATATCTCTCTCTTGGATATCTAATGTTCATATATAAACCATAATATAAATAAAATGTAGTTAGTTTGGCACTGTTTGCTTTAGTGCTTTAGTGCACACACCCTGGACCTGCACAGCAGCTGCCTGCAGCAGACAGGAGCTCCAGCGACTCGAGACCAACAACCAGGATGTCACCAGAGAGTGGAGCAATCATTATCTATGGTTAACACAATTAGCAAGAGGGTAGGAGGGTGGAATAGAAGGAGGGAGGGTGATGAATGAACAGACAGAATGAAAGAAGTGGAGCAAAACCTGCAAGAAATAGAGAACTAAATTCTGAAAATATACTGAGAAATATCGGATTCAAAAATAACAATGATGAAAATAGTGTTCAAGAAGAAACCTTTAAGCCATTGCTTAATGCTTAGTGTTGTTTTTCATTATTAAATCGCATATTTTTGTTTTCTAATGATTATAAGAGTATTGGAGATGCATCCGTTCCAAAACATGATGAACCCTGTTGCATGCATGAATTACATGAGATCCATGTTCATGAAAATACCCAAGTTTACCCCAAAAAGGTTTTTTTGTTTGTTTGTTTGTTTTATATTTGAGAAGACTATTCTCAAAAGTTCACTGTTCTTCCAGGTGAAAACACATCAGCTACTTTTGATACCGTGGGAAGACTTAATTATTCACATGACATGCAAATTCTTCATTAAGCATTTGCCTTGGAAATCTAAACACACAGCCGTCTTTAGTACCAACAAGCGTGTGCATTTAAAGCTAATAAATGATTTTATGTATAATACTGGACGAGTTGTCATGATACGCTCATAACATGCTGCATCCTTGATTCCCATGCAATGTATAAAATTCTATAGCTCTTAATTCTGCAGTTTAACTCTCAATAAAAACACTCCTCTTACCTTGACACACGTTCCTTCCTTATTTGATATTTTCCCTCTCTTCCTTGAGGTGAGGTCTTGCACGTCTTCCTCTCCAGCAAATTGATGGTGGCCTGTGCGTGCTGATGCTGCAGTGCTTGAAAAAAAAAACACACTCTCTCTCTCACTCTCTCTCTCTCTCTCTCTCTCTCTCTCTCACACACACACCCTCTCAGACTCGTTCTCTCCCTCCCTGCGTCTGATTCGCTGCTGGCTGGAGGTGACATCACCCTTTCTCTCCAGCTCCCTGCCTCTCCCTACCGCCCTCATCCCCTCCCTCCTTCATTCTCCTCTATGCTTTTGGACCATTCCTTTATTGTCTCCACTCTATCATTGCTCTGCTCAATACTGGCCTGATCAAAGTGATGAAGGAGAAATCCAATCAAGAGGAGAGATGACATGAGGCATGAAGGCTTTGCAGCAGAAAGCCGTAGCCTCATAAAGACAGGCGTCGGATATGGGATTTGCTAATTAGCGCATAATTATGCCTCATCTGCAGGGCTGCACTGGAAACGTTTGATGCTCTTCTCGACCTCTCTTTGCCAGTGGAAAGGAAGGACAATGAATCAGATGATGAGTAGAGAGAAGAAGAAGAAAAAAAAAAGAAAGACAAGGGACAAAAAATCTTAACACCCATGTAAGAAATAAATCAGCTGATTTGAGAAGAACTCTCAAATAGGTGACTAGGAGTGAAGCAGAAAAAAATCAGTAGGAGAAATCCCTTCTACTGAATCATTTCCCACAAAGCTTTCTTGACGTAAATACATGACATGCAAATACTGCTGATGATCAGATTAAGAGGCAGAGAGTCAGAGAGCAGTGGCAGTGGATGTATATAGCAAAGGTCACGCTGCACGTCTGTAAATCGGCATTAACAGAGCTGATCTCTTTGTATCAGCTCCAGATTATCTCTCGTGATCTCTGTTCAACTCTGACCTAAATTCTGCCATCTCAGGGGGTCAGAATCAGGCCAGACCACCTGCTGCTGAAAACATAACCATAAACACCCACACACACAACATGAACCAATCAGAAACTAACCCCAGCTTTCCGTTTACCCGGTTTTAGCTTAGGTAATGTTTTTGTGCTGCTTGATTCACATGCTGCACCTCTAGCCCTGTGAAGTGAGATGGAACACCAAAAGCCTATGCAAATTGCAGATGATTTGAATAAACCATTTGCAAAGGTAACCATAGGTAACCTCAGACGATCAAAACCAAATCGTTCTATGGTGGAGATGAAAAGCTTGTATTGAATATGACTTCGGTTTTTTTGAGTGGAACACGGAAAGAAGATCAACAGTACAAAAAAATGTGCAGAGGAAAATAATTGGAAAAAAAAAAAAAAAAACTGTCCCATTTATAGTCAAATGAGTTGTACTGTGTTAGAGTGTTAGAGTCCTTCCTTAGCCAAGTAGCCATGGGTTGTTGTTTTTTTCTTCTATATGAGAATCACTCAGTGGTACCTCACATTGTTTAGCAGGAGAGCAATTAACACTCAAGTACTAGGAGTGTAACGAGAAAGATAACGGCGTATCGAAAGCTCTCTATTTGTTATGTCTGTGTATTAAACAATACATTCAACAACCTGCGTAATGAAGTAGGCTATTCAGGATAAAATGCCACTTATACTACATGAGGTGTGATGCAACTTTTCAATTGAATCAAGCCCATACTCTCTTTTCTGAAAATGTAGCTTCTACTTTATCTAGAATTAGATGATGCTACTGGGGTTACAAAGAAACTTCTAAGCATACTGTTTTTCACAGCCTAATATGCTAGCTTAAGAAAAACAGCAATGGCTATGCAAATTCTCCCAAGGCATTAAGCACTAGCGTATGGAAGCACTTCCTGGTTGATTACAATGCTGATGTCCAGCAAGTTCTAACAAATCTAATTACGGCGTACTGAGAAATTGAATTAAAAGAAAATAGTGTGTGCTTCAGACAGTAAACACAGTTTACCACAGCCATGGAGCTAAAGGCCATTTTGTTACATTCTAATGAACCTCTTTTGCTTCGTCATATTTTAAGAAACACACAAACATCATAGAGCGGTGTTCCAAGAGTGCTGTCCTATAGCACTGAGCTATTTCACTGTGTGCTACACTTTGTGTTTGATACCGGTGCTACAGTAAAGTACACGGCAAACAATACTTTTCAGGTGTATAACGTTTGATTACACGTAGAAAATGAGTGTAGAATATCAGGCATCTACAGTATTTCCACTAATAAAACAAACCTGTTATATGGACATATTGTGTTCAAAATGTCACTTACTCGATATTCTTTTTTTTTTACGTATAAAAGTAACATCACACTGACAATCACATGGTTTTACAAAACATCAAATCATAGACATTTCAGTGTTTCATAAGTTTTCAACTTTCAACAAATTTTATAAACATTGCTGACTGTAAAATGTTTTATTTAGTTGACGCAGGGAAGTGTTTAAAGCATTAAACTACTGATGAGAAGATTGTGAGATTGAATCCAAAGAGCACCAAACTGCTGCTGCTGGACCCTTGAGCAAGGCCCTTAACCCTGTTGTATAAATGAGATAAATGTAAGTTACTCTGGATAAGGGTGTCTGCCAAATGCCATAAATGTAAACTGAAGGCGAAAGGAAAATTTCAAGCAATGCTTATTTTTGTTTCATTAAAAATGCATCGTTTCATATTGAATCTGCTTTGTTAGTTCAATTCAATTCAATTTTATTTGTATAGCGCTTTTAACAAAGAGCATTGTCTCAAAGCAGCTTTACAGAACATAGGAAACAATAAACATACAAACAAACAGTCCTAGATGTTAGACAAAATTTTCCCTAGTGAGCAAGTCTGAGGTGACTGAGGCGACTGTGGCAAGGAAAAACTCCCTTAGATGGTATTAGGAAGAAACCTTGAGAGGAACCAGACTCAAAAGGGAACCCATCCTCATCTGGGTGACACATTTGGGAGAGTGTGATATGACCAATGTCCTTTCTGCATTAGTTGTGTGATGCAGATACAGCATGTGTAGAATGTTATGTGTAAAATGTCCACATAGTGTTGGCAGCATTGTTTTGAATACTCCAGTCCTCAGAAAGCAGAACCCAGCTGGAGCTGGTCCATCTCTGGATGCCACTGGAGCTGGCACAATCTCTGTGTGTCTCGGGGATGGGTAGAAGAAGGGAAACAAATGGAAAGGAATTAGCGTAGCTGCTATTCATAATATTAGCAGGCACTAGCAGTTAGCATTAGCAGTTAGTGTGTGTTATGTAGCAGTAGTAAACTGTATGTACTTGCTGCAGCATCTTGTTTCTTTCAATGAGCATTCATTCATCTATCTGCTTCCCTTCTTTGCATCCTCAGACAGCTCCTCCCTCAGAAGACACAACAAGCATATAGGTAATGCTGAAGGAAGAATTAATTAACAAAGAAGGCAGAAAATAAATTAAAATGTAAAAAAAAAAAAAAGAAAAGAAAAAGGAAGTAAGATAAAATGTAATATATAAAATGTATAACACTTGGATAAATATGCTAAAAAATAATAGTCAATATGAAAAAGTTAAAAAAAAAAAAAAAAAAGTAATAAATAAATAAATGTAAAAAATCATTTAAAAAAAAATCTCTTCTACAGAAGCAGTTGCATTTATTCTTCAAAAATCAAGAAGGGGCTTTGCCAGTAGTAAGATTAGGTTATCTCCCTCTGAAGCAGTGTTATTCAAACTCTTCTGGCAGATCACATCCAGACATTAGGTAACAAACCCCTGTGAACAAGTGCGCTCAGTAACTTTTAGAAAACAGTCCAGACAGTGCTTTCTAAGTGCCTTCACTGATGTACGGTGAAGCGATGTCAAGAACAGTGATGGAATGAGGTCTGAGGCTTTGCTCAGCTGCTGTCATTATCCGTCAATTACACACAGACACTGAGTCTGACTGACCAAATGACCTTGTTTCGGCTTAAATTAATTGAATTAAAATCATTTAACATCCTTAGAACAGTAACAAACAAGTCAGCCATGCATGAGAAACATCAGATCCAACAGATTTATGTCTTCCGGTTGTCTGTGCGAGTCTCACAGAAACAGTGAGCTCCAGTTTTGGGGTTATTCAGGGTTTCTCTCTCTCTCTCTCTCTCTCTCACACACACACACACACACACACACACACACACACACACACTCGCACACAATCAGATTTTGCTCTGTATGTAGTAGAGCAGAGTCTTCACAACACAAAGTAGGACAGGGTGTGATGTTAGTGTGGGTCTCTTGAGGCTTCACATTATCGTGCGCCAGCACAGGAAGCAAGCACTGCAAAGTGAAAAAGGAGAAGAGAGACATGAAGAAAGAAGAACACAACAGGAATGATTTATAGTGTGCTGGCTAGGCAATGATCCATCTACATGCCAAGTTAATTTATTAAGTTTGACGTCATTAAGACTCCCAGCGATGATCTGTGTGTGTGTGAGAAGGAAGGACTCAGCCCAAGAATTTGCTGATTAATGTCCGTGAGTGCAGACAATGGATAGAAAGATCAGTCTGTCATATACAGAATGATCACTGACTATAAAAAGATTTTGGAGATGGGATTAAATGTAAATGTTTGCCACAATACATTAGACTAGCAATGCAGCTCCATCATGCCCATAGTTAAGGCATGTACTAATTATCCATAAAAGAAAAGCAAACCTTAACTACAACATGAGTCTTATGGGTTCCTGTGTGAATATCGACCACATTCATGTTTTTAATGGTGTTTAAATGTTTTAGTGCCCTTTTTTGTTTGTTAATGTATTAACATGCAGGGGTTTAAGTATGTCAGTACATCAAAATACTCTAAAAATTAAACGTGCATAAATTCATAGTGTTAATATAATTTGTTATACAGTATAAACCTGTGTACACAATCAGCACTAGATAGAACTGGAATAATTTCATCATTTACACCGATCGGGCATAACATTATGACCACCTGCCTAATATTGTGTTGGTCCCCCTTTTGCTGCCAAAACAGCCCTGACCCATCCCTAAAGGTATGCTGTGGTATCTGGCACCAAGATGTTAGCAGCAGATCCTTTAAGTCCTGTAAGTTGCAAAGTAGGGTCTCCATGGCCCCCACCTTGCAACTTATAGGACTTAAAGGATACTTTTGATAGATACTGACCACTGCAGACCGGGAACACCCCACAAGAGCTGCAGTTTTGGAGATGCTCTGATCCAGTGGTCTAGCCATCATAATCTGACCCTAGTCAAACTCTCTCAAATCCTTACGCTTGCCCATTTTTCCTGCTTCTAACACATCAACTTTGAGGACAAAATGTTCACTTGCTGCCTAATATATCCCACCTACTAACAGGTGCCATGATGAGGAGATCATCAGTGTTATTCACTTCACTTGTCATTGCTAATAATGTTATGGCTGATCAGTGTACATTGTTTCTCCTTACCAAACATAGACAAATGCACTATTAATAAACACAAATTTCACCTCATCTAACTTCACCTCATTCTCCATCCATTTCTCTACAAATCCTTATAGAGCATGTGTGATTTTCTTTACCACTAATACATGCACTAATGTACTTAAAGTGGTTATTAACCTATGATTTCAGAAGACTCTATGTCAGTTATTTAAGTATTAATTCTGCTGCATTTAGCCCATGATAATTCATGTTTTGTTATTGTAAAGCTTTACCCACATTTTAACATGATTATCTATTATTTGCTGCAGCTACATTTCTCTCCTGATGTGTTGGTGGTGGATTCATTTGGGAAACCATAAATAACGTTTAGAAAAAATGTTGCAACAGCAGACTTCACAGATGAACAGGATATACACTGAGTTGCTTTCGGCTGCTCCCTATTCGGGGTCGCCACAACTTGGCAAACGTTTTACGCCGGATGCCCTTCCTGACGCAACCCTCCCATTTTTCCGGGCTTGGGACCGGTACTGCATCCAGTGGCTGGGGTTGGGGCATTGGCTGGGAATCGAGCCCGGGCCTTCCGCATGATAGGCGAGTAACCTACCACTGAGCCACCAATGCCCCTGAACAGGATATACACTATAATGTTTAAATTATAAATAGCTTAATGCTATAAAGTTTTGGGACATCTCTTTACATGCACATGAATGTAATATTGAGTTGTTTCGCCCTTTGCAGCTAGAACAGCTTCAACTCTTCTGGGAAGGCGTTCCACAAAGTTCGGGAGTGTGTTTATGGGAATTTTTGACCATTCCACTAAAAGATCATTTGTGAGGTCAGGCACTGATGTTGGACGAGAAGGTCTGGCTCACAGTCTCCACTCTAATTCATCCCAAAGGTGTTCTATGGGGTTGAGGTCAGGACTCTGAAGTTCCTCCACACCAAACTCTCTCATCCATGTCTTTATGGACCTTGCTTCGTGCACTGGTGTGCAGTCATGTTGGAACAGGAAGGGGACATCCCCAAACTGTTCCCACAAAGTTGGGAGCATGAAATTGTCCAAAATGTCTTGGTAGGCTGAAGCATTAAGAGTTCCTTTCGCTGAAAGTAAGGCGCCAAACCCAACCCCTGAATTCAATTATTTGGAGCGGTGTCCCAAAACTTTTGGCAATAGCTTGATAATGTGTTGGCTTTACTCCCATACTTTTTTAGTTAACTAATTAGAACATGTTTTGCTAGTTTGTAGGTTAGCCTGTTTAGTGGAAATCAGATGCCCGTAAACTAAACACACCCCCAATGTAGATACGAACAGGATCATTTCACTAAAAACACCACACAAAAAAGTTCTTTCAGTACTCCATGAAATAGTGAACTGTCACAGCCCAGTATAAATATCTCTATGAAGGCAATTAAAAATGATGGAGGCCATTAGACTAATGAACTCCTTTTGCAGCACTGCTGTACAAGTCTCAATTTCCCTCATCAGGAAAGTTAATGCTCCTGATGTATACTCAGTGCACCATAAACACACCAGTTTTATACCAAGCTTTATGGCCCCTCCTCAGAAACATCTCCTCATTAATGAATGAGGGCCTTTACTTCCTTTTCCACCTCACTATCTCTCTCTCTGACTTCACACTCGCTCTACCTTCCCATCAGTAATATACCTTCTGAACAACTTGGCTGCATTTGCATTATTTATAATAAACTAGTCAATAACTATTGAGCAGACCAAGCAGAAATCACTTGAAGCTGCATTATATAATTGAGGAAGGAAAGTAAACAGTGCTTACGCAACCTTGGATGGACTTGTACAATTAGTGCGATTTATGTAACACACTTTAAGAGCAAACACTTTGATGTGTCGAAGCAATAAGAGATAATGCAGCAAGCTTAAAACAGCATGGCTCAAACAGAAGCTCGCCCCCTACTGGTGAAGAGTGTTCAATGCAGTCTGAGATTCATAGGTCTCATATGTGACACTTATATACAAGGACCCTTTATATTTCTCCTAGCTCAGTATACATTTTAAATGCAGCAGATTTACATTCTACAGGTTTGATGTAAAACATCTACACCACGCTTCCTAAAAGAAATAATGTGTTAATAAAAAATGCAAATCTTCAACAGCCCACTGCAGGCAGGTGCAGCACATGTAGGATTGATCCAAGTCTGTAATTATTTAAACTTAAACGAATACTTTTGCCTTATAAGCACATTGCGCATGCTTATATTGCGATATTTGTGGTGTTCAATGATTTTTTTCCCACTGCTTTCTAATGATGCATAAAGTCATTTATCGGATTCAAAGATTCATAATGCAATGTAGTTATATGACACGATTGTGCAAAGTTGTTGCAACCAATTAGGGCTCATCTGACACAGCACAAAGTGTAGTTAGCTGGTGGGAGGACAGCAATCTAAGCACATCTAACATGATCCCAGAGAGAGGAGAGAGGATTGTGTCTGACGTTGGGTTTGGTGCAAAATGCTAAATATTTGGAGCAGATCTGTTTGAGCACAGTGTTCTGATGAGGCGGTGTCTATGCTGGACACACTGAATGAATAAAGCGCCGCTGCATCACTCTCCAAGTAGAAAAGTAGAGATAAGGCAAGGAGGAGTTCACAATAGCATCATTATCAGGAGGTAAATAAACAGCAATGTGGGTAATATGCTGTTAACATCTGTATATATAAATCATAATAAATCATAAACCTTTTCAGATTAGTCATAGTTCTTGTCACACCAAGGTCACAGATTTTCAAGGTGGATTTTTCCCTTTTTGAGGGAAATCATGAGCTCCTCTGTTGAAAGTATGCAAGCATGAGAGATTGTCTTTGAAGAGATAGGCAGCAGGATTGATCACGTTGTTCTCAATGGGGGTGAAGCTCATTTCCAATGCAGGAGAAAATGTCAACAGAAGCCTGAAAGTCTGACATTAACCAGTTCCACCGCATGGCAAAACTTCACTAGTGTTTTGAAATGATGCAGGATTCAATTTCAAAACCATTCAAAAATGAGAAACTGCACCTTTAAGAGGGGGCAAACATTTTTCATCTTGCTTTTCCCCCCACACAAAACAATGGCAGAGATTTTGATTAAACTCAGAGGGAGGCCAAAAAAAGTTATATGATCTACACAGAGCTGATGAACACAGTTAAGACACAAAGGTGTTGAGATAAATATAGCTTTCTCATAAATCTAAACTCCTAATGATATTACTTGGGAAAAACATTTATTCCAAACTTCAACAAAATCCTACTCTCACCTTGAATTTAATGAGCTTAGAGCCACCAACCAGGCTTAGTGGAGCCATGCTGTCTGCTTTAAGTATGTATTAAACAGAAATAAGGAGGAGGAAAGCTGCTGTGGTCAGCCTGCTGATGAACCATCCTGACAACAGCAGTGGTTGAACGTTAGTGTGGCGCCCAGATGGCCAGGAGACACCACTCACCACGTGTCGTAATGAGACACACCCGAGTGAAACGAGAACGATACCACAGGGGCACAACACCAGATTGTGAGGAGGGGAAGGATTTATAGAAGGAAATCAATTAACCGATTTCTCTTAATAATCTGAAAGTGTACATTAAACATGATAAACGCTTGAGCTGTGTGTGTAAAGCATGCTTGACCTCACTATGCCATTGTCTCATCTGGATCATCAGCAACCCACACAGAGGGATGAAGTCACTGAGAGCACACACACCATTTCTATGCCTGGATAAATCAGCCCACGTGACCGCATAAAGAGCAGTTGATCAGCTCTGCAACCAGCACGACTGAACCACTGAAGATCTTTGAGTAAATCAAAACACTTTCTGAATCTAAACCTATCTAATCTGAGTGTCTGAACCGGCATAAACCTCAAATCTTCTTTAATCATACAAGATAGCTCACATCGACATAAAGGAAACTTTTAAAGACAAACCTCCTGACCAAAGATAGGAACGGTACACAGATGTGAATCTGGTTGCCGAGGAGATCCTCTCAAGGTTCCTCTGGCTTGTTCAGTGAGGATCTACATCTAGGATCCGGATTTTTATAACGCTGCTTTGTGACAATGTCTCCTGTTAAATGTGATGTACAAAGAAATTGAGTATGCTCTTACCTGTAATTTGTAACTATATGTGATGCACAGTCATCAAAGCGATTGGTGGAAACAATTTTAGTAGACACAATGATATCCATTTTATGCATTTATTTATGTAGCAATTTATTCTCTGTTCACCTGCTGTTTCAGCAGTCTCATAACCACACGTCAGAAGGCCTGTGGCTCTTATCAGTCCTTCACTTTTCACTAATCTCTGTGTGATCCTTCCCAAAAATACCACAAAAGTTGCCTAAAAATGTCACCTTTTGAAAAGTCCCTGCATTTTTGCAAGTTCATCAAAACTCTAAACTCCACCCGCCCCACCCTCCCCATTTTCAAAGCTAGTGAGGTCACACATTAGCAACAGAGGACAATCTTCTCAATCCCACCCTGAAATTTTATAGCCATCTTTTCACACACACAAGCAACCTTCTTATTTTAACAGCCAGAGAGGAACAAAAATGATTAAACATAATAAACTCCCAAACCTTTTTTTTTTTTTTTTTTTACAGAGAAAACAAACTAAATGGGAAAATGTCTTTGTATTAGTCCACGTAAATTCTCCAGACCGTCTCTCAGGCCGGCATTTTAATTGGGATGGGAGACACACAAATATACCAAAAATACAGTTCTGTGTGTCAATGAGAGGCTTTGCGCGTGTAGTAGGCAAGGTCAATATGTCTGTCTCACTCACTCAGTCGTCCTTTTACATGGATTAGAAAGGAGTTGGTCTTGGCCGTCTCTACAATAGTGTGAATATGTTTGTGTGTGTCATAAGTTAACATTTTGTGAGTCTAAATCAGTGTCGGGTGTGTGCGCGCATGTGCGGATTGAGGAAAGTCCTTAGGCCAATCCGAAGCCCTCTGAGCATTCCTGAATGGCCAGCAGCAGCATGTGTCTCAACTTCTCGTAGCTCTCGTAGGCTGGGAGATCCAACTGGTTAAAGCTGGAGAAAGAAAAAGAGAAGACAGACCACAAAGCCATTAAAACGTCATCTCTATAATTGATTTTAAGGTATTTCAGAGCTTTTTTTTGTTAATTAAGGTTCTGTATGGCAGATTCGTTATTTTTAAAGCTTACCAAGTGTGTGCAGAGGGCAGGCGGTCGGTGGAGCGGTCATCGCGGTGAATCTGAAACTTTTGGATGCCGTTCATGCCCTCCAGTGCAGCGAAGCCCTGCAGAGGCACTTTGGACGTGCCTGTGACAAATTGCAGAAACTTGGCACGGTCTGCCTGGTCGAAGGAGCGCAGTGCACGCCAGAACCACTGGATCTGCACATGCAAATATTTTTAAATCATGATAACCGCAAGAAAAAATACTGCTTAGAACAGGCAGTCTGTATAAGTTAACTTTTATTTATTCATTCTATAATTATTTGCCTCTTGCATTAGAATTTGCTAGAATAAGTAAATAATTTAAATGGATTTGAAAACTCTACTCCACAACCTGTTTAATTTTAAACCCTGTGTGTGGACCTACTTGGATAGAGCTGGACTGGTACTTGTGGTATTCAGTATTGGCCTTAAGATCATCAATGTCAATGGTCGGTAGGCCTGAGATGAGCAGCTCCAGCTCCTGCTCTGTGAAGATGGAGATGAGCCTCTTGGGGATGATCTCATAGAAGCCCTCCAAAAAGGCTGCCAGCTGTTTCCGAATTGCACCTTCAGGCACAACAAGAGAAAACAGGGTTACAAATTTAACACAGATTGCACAGGTCTTCACTTCCTAATATGCTGGAAAGTTGCAGAATTTGCTGCCACCAAGGGTTGTGAATGTAAAGCTCACCAGTCATCTTCATCTGGCAAACCAGGTGCACATACTCCTTCTTGTTCTCTTCAGTCACCAGGATATTGGCCCCATTGGGCTTTAGATCCCTCACCTCACACACACCAAACTCCTGGACCTATAAAAGAAGGGAAAGGAATCATTCTGTCTGCCTGCCTAGTGGTGTGTGCGTGTCAACATTTATAATCATCATCATTCAACAGTTGCAGTACCTCAGTGCTAAATGTCAGCTCATAGCCCAGTGTGGACACATCGTTCTCTAGCAAGTACACCAGGCCTTGGAAGAAAGGATAATCCTCACTCTCCATGTCAGTGTACCTGCAAAAAATATCAACATGGTGGCTTAGTCACAACACAACAAGACCGATGTTTCGTTAATGAAAATTCTACAGTCATGGTCCCAAGTATGAAGCAGTCAAACAACCTAAAATGTGTCAAACAAATAAAGAGTGTGGTTTAGTGTGTAATTTCACATTAACAACTATGAAAACAACCGAAAACAGAAAAAACCTACCTAACACTCTTCCCCAAGATGTGTTTGTAGAAGCTGCGTGTGAAGTAGCACTCTAGCAGTCGGTTATCGTACACAGCCTTGGCCACCACCCGACCCACAAATTTGAAGTAGCTGAGATGGTTAGGATTGCAGTGAGAGGACGGGTTGATGGTGTACGTGACTCGGTCTCCAGGTGATGTGCGGAACAGAGCGTACATGGGATTAAACATTTCTCTGGAGATGATCATGTACCACTCTCTCAACAAACCACCAGCATCCTGGCCCTCTTCTCCTTCAAACACAATGTACCTGAAACGTTCAAAAAGACCAAGAGAGTGTGAGCAAGTGTTGAAATAGTTGTCCTGCTAAGGGAATATTACATATTTTTTCAGGTTATGCAACACAATGCAACAATGACAATTGGTTTCTTTGTAAACTGGCGAATAATGAGTAATTAGTGAAGTATGTAGTTTAATAGAGAAGCTCCCTATTAAGCCCTCACAGTCTGTTCTTCATATCCTCTGGGCTCTTGCGGTGCAGCTCTCTGTACGAGTCCTCAAAAACATGGTCTCTCCTCACATGAACAGCCATGTCCTCCTTCCTTAGACCCTCATCCAGGCGCTCCAGTTCCTGACGGAAATACCTGAGGCACATACACAAACACACATACATTTGTCCAAAGCCCAGGGGCACTCAACAAGCCTGAAGGAAAACCACTACAGGCAATTCATGTGTGACTTACTTGCGCTTGACATCAAAGTCAAGAATACGAATGTAGTCCACCAGGACAGCAAAAGGGCCGTCAGCCAGGTGTGTGGTGGACTGGCGCAGGATCTGGTTAAGCACTGTTCTGTGGGTTTCTGTTTAGAAAGCAAAAAAGGAGATTATATGAGTAAGTACATCAATGATCAGTAATTAGTTACAAAAAACTTTTTTTTAACATTCTGACAAATCCTATCCTGTTCTACACTGTTCACTTAGTCACAGCAATCACAGCAGAACTTAACACTATGCAAGTGGGTAAAACATCCACACTAACAAAATATTTAAAAGAAATTTAAGAATAATGCTTTCTAATAAAAGCTCACAAGTAGCAATTGTGAGTTTAAAACATTACTAAAACATTGTGTTTGTGTACAACTTCAATGGTTACAATAGTAGCCCTTTTTTAATGCTCATTACTGACTGCTCTCATGACTGGAATTGTATTTTTACCCCCTCAATGACACTCAGGATAAGCTCTGATTGACACTGTAGTGATGTATGTGTGGAATTTACCAGCAAAACGGAGAAACTTTTGGGTGTCTGGAGGCAAGTTGGAGGAGATGTGCATGGAGGAGGGCTCTCTGGAGAAGAAGGGGTCAAGAGAAGATGGGGTGGCGGGTGTGAGAGGGGCAGGGGACAGCGGAGGTGGCTCGTCTTTGATGTGTGACAGTTGGCTCTCTCGAGTATCTCGCACAGGTGGTTTGCTCTCACGCTCTGTAGCATGCACCAGAAAGAAGGCCTCCACTGCTGGCTGCAAGACTTTAAAATCAAACCACATTGTGAATTTAAATCTGGTTTCGTTATTTTATCAGAAAGGCATGTGCAATGTTTTATGATTACCTAGAACAGCATGCTGATCATGTGACTCCTCCAGCTCTTTGAGACACTCGCCTAGCATGTCCCACAGCTCATCCAGTAAGAGCTGCTCGCTCAGCAGAGGCAAATCGGGTAGCCGCTCCTCTTGCTCCTGCTGGCTAGTAGTCTCCTCACCTGAACACACAAAGGTTCCTTTATTATTTTTTTCCCCCCACTAAAACCAAGAACAACTAATCATTCATTGTCTACCGCTTATCCGATCTATACTTGGGTCACGGGGAGCCTGTGCCTATCTCAGGTGTCATTGGGCATCAAGGCAGGATACACCGCAGGGCACACGCACACACAACGGACAATTTAGAGATGCCAATCAACCTTCAATGCATGTCTTTGGACCGGGAGAGGAAACCGGAGTACCTGTAGGAAACCCCCGAGGCACGGGGAGAACATGCAAACTCCACACACACATGGCGGAGGCGGGAATCAAACCCCCAACCCTGGAGGTGTGAGGCAAACGTGCTAACCACCAAGCCACCGTGCTCCCCCGAACAACTAATCAGGTAATAGTAAAATTAAATTTTACCAAATGAATTCTAAACCCATTGGCTAAACGCTAAATTCCCTTATTCAGCAGAAAACATGAAGGGTTACTGTCCTGAAGTGTTAGTTGGACACCCTGTGAAGTGAAAACTCACCAGATGGGGCCTGGTCCTGCTCCAGAGGCGAGGGCTGGTCTACATCCATGGGAGAGTCATCTCTCTGTGCTGCTGGAGGTTCTGCTGCAGAATGCATCTCCGACTAGTACAGAAAACAAATGAACCAAGATAAGCTTCCACATAAACAGCTGCAAAGAGCATGTTTAATAAGGGAACAAGGATGAATTTATGTTAAAAACAGTGTACATCCTCAATGAGAGCACCATGCATTAAAGGGAAACAATCAGAAGAGGTGCTGGGGCAGGGGCCAAAGCACTCAGCCATAACAGGCAGCCATAATGAACACAAGGGTGGAAAGCTAAAAGCACATTCAAAATTCATAACACCACAAAAGCCATAAACATATACACAAACATCAGGCTGTCGGTTGCTATTGCATGTACAATGCAGTGAATGTTTAACAAAATGTGTGGAACAGACTGCAGAGTTGTGTGGTGGAATAAGTGCAATTAACCAAATTGGAGGCATAATGTCAATACACTGAAAAAGTGGTAGGAAATGTCAGTCTGGCGTACGAACCATACAGAATACTTGTAGGTGCATAGAAGTGGTTCTCAATGTGGGGTCCGTGAAGCATAGCCAGGAAGTCCACGATTTTAACAATTTTCTTAGAGTGGTGAAAATCACAACCCATCATTGTCAGCGTCATTATATTTATTCCTGAGTGGTTTTGTTATTCGCCTGTTTGACTGGTCACGTGACTTAAAGGCGCTTAATTCAAACCTCAGTAACTCAAAATAAGTCGGCCTATGAAAAATTCCTTGAGTACACAAGCAATGTTAATAAAGGTGTGATTGAGTCGAACGATCAGGAATAAAAAGCTCTACGGCTCAAATAAACAGTCAGAAAATTAATGCAGACATCTGAATATGACAACTAATATTTAAAGAAAGGCAACTGATTAAGGCAATGAAATCTGTGCTACAATTAATTAGATCCCTGACGGCAAAACGATTGAGAAAACCTGGTGTATAGATCTTGGGGAGCTAGAAGATAAGTGTTCTAAGAGCACCATCAAGTTTTGCTACACATTTTGCCAAGATTATTTACTATTATTCATTCCTCATAAATATTTTGCTGAAATATTTAGCCCAATTTTTTCACATCATCCAGTATAATTATTATTCCATCTGCTTATTAAGGTGTTTCGTAATGTGGTGAGTAGTGTGAGTAGCAGTGTGCCTGCTGTCAATGCGGCCCATGCTAACCGTGGCAGAGCTGGCTGAGCCGGCGGGCGGGGTGTTGCTTGCAGCAGTGCTGGGGATATGGCCAGCCACCACAGACGATCCAGAAGCAGCAGCAACAGCAACGGAAGAGGATGATGAAGAGGGCGGGGCAGCCTGCTGGAGGCGACGTGCCTGCTGCCCCTCTCTCACCATCTGGATAATGGCGTCTGCTTCAGCCTCCAGTTGGCGAACCGCAGCCTGAATACTACTGGTAGAGCTCAGACTACTAGAATCTGCAACCGCACAGCAGACAGGACACACACAATCAATATTAGAGTCAGAAACCACATATCAGGTTCTACACGTCAGAACCTGACCTGAGAGTACTTAAATATACCATTTTAACCACTTAAGACAGTTTTGTGGAATTTTATAGCAGTGGTGGCTTAGTGAATCAGGATCTGACTGACTGATCAGATTACTCGAGTTAAAATTCCAGTAATGCTAAGCTGTCACAGTTGGAGCCTTACATTTCAATTACTCAGTTAACTTGTAAATTGCTTTTAATAATGGTAATAATAATAATAAACGTTTTAAATCCAGTAGTAACCTAATGAGAAAACAGTAATAAATTTAGTTGGCTTTAACGGTATAATGTCCTATTTTCTGTATGTTTAATCTCACGCACTCAGTCTTCCAGTCTGTTTGGCCTTCTTGTTGGCGCGGCGTGTGTCCTCCCTCAGCTGTATGATGACCTGTAGCACTCGCAGGAAGAATTTCTGCGTAGAGGTCTTAGAGGTAAGTGAGCTCATGCATGGCAGCTGGAGTTCCCGGCCACCCAATGTGCGCTTCTGAGCAGCCACAATCACCACATTCTCTGAGCCGTCAAACCTGTAAGCAGGCCATAGACAGTATAGTCAGGAAAATATCTGGCAATTTTGTGAGCCTTTGAAGAGCCAGAATCTAGGTGTGTGTACCGGGACTGCAAAAATGTTGCAAATGTCAACAGATTTTACTTCGAAGAACAAGTCATGAGTTAAATTTACAAAAAAAAAAAAACAAAGCCATGTTTGTTAACATATGAACAGTTACTGCATTCATTTCATCACAAGTCACTGCTCTATTTTGGTCAGGAACAATTTTTGTTTTGTTAAACAAGATTATTTTGTTGACATTTTGGGAAATGGAGCCACATAAATTCATTACAAAATATTGATGCCAAAAATAATAACTGGCGGAGGAGCTGGGACTGGGCAAAGAGCCTTTGGGAGTGGATGGTAGCAAGATCATCAATCCCACGCACAACTCTGCCATAAAGTAATGCCATAAACCTTTAGTTTTGATTGTAATAAAGGCAAATGCTTTGTGAATAACTTTTTTTTCCTTTCAACAGCAAAGGCTCCCCTCTTACCTGCTGGTCATCTTGCCCTTGAGGCGAGCAGTGATGGAGGGGTCTTCATGAGCCGCCTCTGGAGACTGGGCATCAGCCCGTGCTCTCTTCTGCTGTTCCAGATTGTACTCCCTCAACTCCGCCAGTAAAGTGCCTAAACACGCACAAAAAAAATAAGACGTGTAAATGGTTACTATTAAGCATAGGCTCTAATGAGCTAAAGAGTACTGCTGTACTAACCAATTTGTTTGCAGAGTGTGTAGCCTAAGTGGCGGGCCCCGCTGAGCAGCAGTTTGAGCACAGTGTCTCGGGTCTGGCCGTCCCCTCTAGACAGTTGTAATAGGATGTTGGCAGCGTCCTCCAAGCCCTCCTCTGAACACGAGTGGGACGTCAGCACCTGGTGTAGAACACAAACACACACACATTAGGGGGTCTCCTAATCACACTGCTGTTGCTGGGTCAGAGAAACCTAGTAATCTAGATGTGAAGGTTAAGTTGGAGTGCGTGGGTGGATGTATAAATTGTCACAAACCTCTACTGAGAGCTGCAGCTGTTTCTCTGTTAGTCCAGCAGAGGCCAACTTTGTGTCAGTGTCTGTGCTGCTCCCGCTTGCCTTCTGTTTGCCTGCATCGAGAACAGTCATTCACATCATCATATATCTTGGCAAAAGCAAACTTTGGGTCAGCATTCAATTAAAGTGATATAATAGTGAAATTAACGACATAATGACATCAGTTGAAATAAAATCAACTGTTGAAGAGTGTAACATTGGTTATATGCAAAACAATCATGAACAAGATTTAGCAGAGATCTGACAGCATCTTTTCTATAAATCATGAGAAAACAGCTTTTAAAAGGTAAAAATTCATATCTATAGCCCTCATACCAGGGGTGGTGCCTGTAGCTGCAGTAGCTGTGGTTGTGGCTGCAGTAGCAGTGGAGGTTGGTTGAGATATCGGCACCGTTCCTATTGCTGTGCCCTGGCTAGACACCGTACCCACTGGTCCGGCAGTGGCCTGAGCCGTGGGAGCTGCAGGAACAGCAGAAGGCGTCTGAGGCACAGGGTGGCCAGCTGGCACCTCAGTGGCCTTGTTGTCAGGCAGAGCAATCGAGATGAGCGAGAGTAACCGCAGGAGCTTCTCGGTGAGCAAAGAGCTGCGGCGGATAACGGGGTGAGACAGCATGTTCATCAGCTGGCCCAATGGAGAAGCCTCTAAACTCAACTGAGCTCCCTCAGCTTCACCAGATGCCCCCAGAGGCACGGTCTTCATGGATGCCTTGCCTTTACGACTCACATTCATGTTGTCCAGCTTGACTAGAAGGTCCCAGAAGTCGGTGGAGATGCCCAAGGACTGAGGGGTACCTGTACAGGAGCTTAGGGAGTTGTGGGTAGAGGATGGGGTGTTTAGAGTACCAGAGATATTTGTCTGGCTACCACCACCTGATCTGCAGCCACCTCCGGCTGTGGAGGCAGAACTGCTACACAGGCGAGAGTCCAACTCAGAGGAAGAAGAGGATGATTGAGGGTCCTTACAGCGCTGCTGTGTGAAGTGGCTGGGGAAAACCTGCAGAGAAGAAAACAAAAATAAAACACTAAGAAACCTTACTACAACAACAACAACATAGTTAAAAAACACTTATTTGCAGATACTGACATACATACAATACAAATTAAAACAAGAAAACTAATCCATACCAAGTTCTAAGCCCCAAAAAAGCCACACTGATATTCACTCACCTTGGCCAGCTGAATAAGGGTATCCAATACATGTCGACACACAACAGGGGCAGCTTGTGGGTGAATGTGCACTGTAGAACCTCCTCCTGAGCAGCCGACTCCTGCTCCAGTTCCTGAAACTCCACTGCCCAGGCCCGCTGAGCCCATAGCTGATCCTGTCGAATGTCTGTCTGCATGCTTCCGACCTGAGGCCCGCTGGATCTGGAAGATGTTGGTTCTGCAGCCCAGCGCTGCATCCATGGACACTGAGAGCCATGAGAGCTGGCTTGAGCTGCGTGACTCCACTCGATTCAGCAGCTCCAGAGAGGAAGAGGAGGATGAAGAAGAGGACACAGAGGTTGAGGAAGTGGAGGAGCCCTTACTGGCACCAGATGACCCCTGACCTTGTGCGCGTTTGCCTCTAGCCTCGTCAAGCCGGGCTGTCTCCAGGCAGAGCTCGCTCTCGCTGCTGCGCTGAAGGATGGAGAGCAGGCTGCGAATCACCCAGCCACGTGTCTGAGAGTGGTAACACAGGTTCCTGAGCACACGGTGTAACCTACTCGTGTTCAGCTTGGGTTCATCCACAAACAGAAGCACCAAGAGACATGACAGAGCCTCATGGTCCAAGAGGAGACGTCCTCTGAGGCGCAACAGGGAATCTACGTTGGAACTAGATGGGCTGCAAGCAACGTTCATAGATCACAGATTAGTAAAAAGGTGAGACCCACAAGGAAATGTCAATTTCTGCTCTTAACCAGTAGCTCCTATAAATACTGACCGACTGTGGTTGGAGCTTCCGCCCATCTGGAAGGTTCCGCCTCTCTGCACAGCCAGGCGTGTGTACTGCACACCGCGATTCCCACCTAGACGGCTGGTGAAGGCAGGTGAGCGAAGAATGGCTGAGAGGGCAGAGGAGGAACTGTGGCCAAACAAGCGCTCATGCATCAGTTGCCTCTGACGAGCTTCCTGCTCCCGGCGCAGTGCTGCAGCCTCGGCAGCAATGTCTGGGGGCATGACAGCCAGCACACTGTCCTCCATGTCTTCTAGAACAGAGCGACGCAGCTCAGACGGTAGTGTCTGGATGAATGTGACTGGATCCAGGGGCTGGTCACCCTGAGGGGGCTGCTGGGATTGATCACGGCGCTGCTGCTCTGCCCTCTGCTGAGCTAAAACCTGACCATGCACAAAAAATTTTTTTTTTAAATCCTACTCTTGTTTCAATCTTGACATCAGGCAAAATAAAAAAATTTTCTTTGGTCAAAGGTATTTGTAAATTAGGCTTTAAAAAGAGCACTGAGCATTTCTTTCTACTTTTTCAGCAGATCATAGGGAAATCAATCACTGACAAACCTCCTCCTGAATGGCAAGCGGCAGTGCAGCCAGAAATTCTCGACTGACTTCGGTCACCCCAGCGCCTCCTCCAAGTACAGCAGTTGCTGAAGAGGACATGGAAGAGGATACAGAGGGGCGAGAGGGGGGTCTGATACCCAGTTGGTTCTGCAGTACCTCTCGACGGATGTCCTCAGGCAAAGCAGCCAAGAAAGAGGGATCCACACCTTCTGGCAGACTTATTCCTATGCACATAGAAACATAAGCAAAAAAATGCTGAAATGCAAACAGGATGGAATCTACCAACACAGGGTTGTTGATCTTGCTTCATAAGAAGTTCAAGATTCCATAGTGATTTTGTATTGCTATTCTCTGAACTTCGTTCTAAAATTTTCCCTGGAAAGTTCTGGAAATTCTAGTAGTTCCAATTAAAACACACACCTGCAAGTGGATCATCCTCCACATTGCTGGTGGATGGAAGGGGCTCCTCTTGGATGGCCTGGGACTGACTATCAGCACTGTCACTCCGAGGCATGGTTTCACCAGGTGACGACACAGAAGTTGAGCTAGGATAATCGAGAAAGTTTCATATATTTATCACAAAAGGACAAAACATTTCAGATTCACCTCTGATCAAGAATTCAAAAATGGCCTGCAAACATATACAAACCCGATTCCAAAAAAGTTGGGACACTGTACAAATTGTGAATAAAAACAGAATGCAATGATGTGGAAGTTTCAAATTTCAATATTTTATTCAGAATACAACATAGATGACATATCAAATGTTTAAACTGAGAAAATGGATCATTTTAAGGGAAAAATAAGTTGATTTTAAATTTCATGGCATCAACACATCTCAAAAAAGTTGGGACAAGGCCATGTTTACCACTGTGTGGCATCCCCTCTTATTTTTTAAACAGTCTGCAAACGTCTGGGGACTGAGGAGACAAGTTGCTCAAGTTTAGGAATAGGACATTGTCCCATTCTTGTCTAATACAGGCTTCTAGTTGCTCAACTGTCTTAGGTCTTCTTTGTCGCATCTTCCTCTTTATGATGCGCCAAATGTTTTCTATGGGTGAAAGATCTGGACTGCAGGCTGGCCATTTCAGTACCCAGATCCTTCTTCTACGCAGCCATGATGTTGTAATTGATGCAGTATGTGGTCTGGCATTGTCATGTTGGAAAATGCAAGGTCTTCCCTGAAAGAGACGACGTCATGCCTTTCCAGATGTGTAAGCTGCCCATGCCACACGCACTCATGCAACCCCATACCATCAGAGATGCAGGCTTCTGAACTGAGCGCTGATAACAACTTGGGTTGTCCTTGTCCTCTTTAGTCCGGATGACATGGCGTCCCAGTTTTCCAAAAAGAACTTCAAATTTTTTATTCGTCTGACCATAGAACAGTTTTCCACTTTGCCACAGTCCATTTTAAATGAGCCTTGGCCCAGAGAAAACGCCTGCGCTTCTGGATCATGTTTAGATATGGCTTCTTTTTTGACCTATAGAGTTTTAGCCGGCAACGGCGAATGGCACGGTGGATTGTGTTCACCGACAATGTTTTATGTATTCCTGAGCCCATGTTGTGATTTCCATTACAGTAGCATTCCTCTATGTGATGCAATGCCGTCTAAGGGCCCGAAGATCACGGGCATCCAGTATGGTTTTCCGGCCTTGACCCTTACGCACAGAGATTGTTCCAGATTCTCTGAATCTTTGGATGATATTATGTAGATGCTGATAACTTCAAACTCTTTGCAATTTTTCTCTGAGAAACTCCTTTCTGATATTGCGCCACTATTTTTCGCCGCAGCATTGGGGGAATTGGTGATCCTCTGCCCATCTTGACTTCTGAGAGACACTGCCACTCTGAGAGGCTCTTTTTATACCCAATCATGTTGCCAATTGACCTAATAAGTTGCAAATTGGTCCTCCAGCTGTTCCTTATATGTACATTTAACTTTTCCGGCCTCTTATTGCTACCTGTCCCAACGTTTTTGGAATGTGTAGCTCTCATGAAATCCAAAATGAGCCAATATTTGGCATGACATTTCAAAATGTCTCACTTTCAACATTTGATATGTTATCTATATTCTATTGTGAATAAAATATAAGTTTGAGATTTGTAAATTATTGCATTCCTTTTTTATTCACAATTTGTACAGTGTCCCAACTTTTTTGGAATCGGGTTTGTATTTACAGGCTGCTTACCCTGTATCTGCATCTGTCTGCCGGTCAGTGAGCCCACTTTCACCACTTCCTGACAGTTCTTGAGACATGTGATTAGGTTGTGCTGAACTGGGGGCAGGTTCCTCCTGTGTTGCAGATGCAGGGCTGCTCGTATCCATAGGTGATCCCTCTAGCTGAGATACCGCTGGCACAGGCTCAGAACTCTCTGCTATATCTGGGCTCAGAGAGGCTGAAGAATAGCAACAGTCTGTGTTAAGTGACAGGGATGATTATGAATTGATTATGAAATGATCATTTCTTTCATCACAGGCAGATGTGACAGACTAAATTCACACTTAATTCAAAAACAGTGACACAAATAGAAAAAACACAGGATAAGATTCACAGTACGAATAATCAACTTAAGACACAGAAAACACTATATACACACACACACAACACAAACTAGACGAACTTTAATAGTTAATCTACCTTCTCTAACTGTGTCCAAGGCTGCTCCTCCCCTCTCACCCCCAGTAGAGGCAGGCGACATTTCCATCTGAGAGGCTTCTGCATCGCAGTTTGCCCTTTCAGGAGCCAAAAGCTGAGGTACAGCCCCTGCCAGTGCCCCAAGTGAATCAGAACGTGAGTCAGCCAGCAGGAGCTCTGCAATTGGCTGATGTACTTGCTGACTGATGGCTGTCTCTAATGAAACCAACGCCTGTTCATGAGGGGCAGTGGGTGTAACATCTCCTGAAGGAGGCGCTGTGAGGAAGCCCTCAGATGAGCGAGGTGGATCAACACATGAGGACAGCCCACTCTGCGCTCTCTCTCCCTCTGCTATTCAAGACAAACAATATGTAAGTGGAACATTCGGAGATTTGCCAAGGTTTACATAAATTGTATACAACATACGGATACATCATGTGGCTAATGGGCTACAATGAGGAAGGCAGTAAGTTGTATAGTTATCTCCTTCGAGGGCTGCGCTATCCTGATCCCCAACAACACAACTTACTACCTCACCACAGCACAGCCAGAAAGACCTGCTATAACAACTTAAACAAATCATGACATCAAGTTATTAAATATAAAAAAAAACCTGGCCAGTTAAAACTATTACAAACAAATTACTTCACAGCCTTTGGGTAGAGACAGGTGGTAAGGCGAAAGTACATTCTGTTGACAAGCGACTGCCGTGGGAAAGACAGTAGGCTGTATAGTTATCTCCCAGATCTGGTGTGATCCTAAAACTATACAAACTACTACCTCATCCCACAGCCCGCAGAAAGACTTAGGCAGCAAGCTGGTCCAGCACACCGTTTTAGACTGTATGCTAGATAACAGTGCAAAAACATATAAAGATTCATTCTGTAGAACACAAGTAGTATCATGTGAAACCTGACTTTCTGTCATGAATGTAAAAGTAATTAGAGTACCTGCTGAGTTCTCCCCTGCTCCATTTACAGTTCCTATTGTAGTACCCTGCAAGACACATGGGGAAAAGAAATTCAGACAGCCATATAATGCATATGAACACAAAAGTTTCTAAAACTGGCTGAAACCTATGCATTCACTCTGATTAAATATTGATCTACTTTATCAGATTGAGTCACATTCTGTCTGTGCCAGCAAACCTCTGGCTGTTACCAATGCCCTCCATCCCCTCTCACAAACCTGCAGCGTTTGCTCCCTGCTCTCTTCTCCAGCCGAGGTGCTCCTCTCATTTTGCTTGGCCTCTTCCTCCTCTGCCAACTGCTGTCTCCTTTTCTCCCTGCGCTCCTCCAGCTCCTCATCTCGCAGGCTCTCCAAGTGCTGCAAGATGGGGACTTTCACCACTGATGCAGAAACAACAAATAAGGTTCAGTTAAAGCGTTACAAATACATTTCACAAATCAGAGCAAAATATTTCTGAAACATTTCGAATATTGGAACTGTGAATCCAGCCTAGAACCTGACATGCAACAGTATTTTATGAAACCGGTTTAGTTTTCTTACCTGCAACGCAATCGTGCATGCTTTCTGCATCCAGCACTTTACATTCATCTGTCCATCTAGTTAAGGCTGTAGGAATACTTGAAAGAGTGCCTAAAGATGAAGGAAAAGGTAAATTAATAAAGTCTGGAGAGACTGCAGGAATGGTTCAGCATTTTTCATACTGGTTATACATACTCCTGCTGTGACTCACCAGCTTGGCCTCCGGCATTACTCTGCTCGTGAAAGAAATCATCTAATAGCTCGTCGTCAGAGCGGGCGATAATATGCACATCCTCGTTGCCAACCAGCAGGCGGGCACGTCCTCGGGACTGCAGGGGTAAAGAGCTTGACAGCTGCAGGATGTCTGCCGCTGCACTGGGACCTAGCAACCTGCAACATACAATTAGAGATTCATTCAGAAGACAGCACTCTTGCCAGCACTTAATAACAGACAGATATAAAGTTTCCAGAGTGGAAGTTTTGTGGTTTCTCTGCAACATGACAAGCTATATTTCATGTCTTATTAACTTTAAGACAGAGAACAGAGATTGGTGAGGGAAAAAACAATGACAAAGCTTAAAATGTAACTACAAACAGTTAAGCCGTCTCACCTCTGCAGAATGAGTGGAGGGTTGGGTTGCCGATTTCCTGGATAGTGCACATGGATGGTGTGGCCCGTGTTAGCAGTAAGCTGGCGGAGAGTACGCTGGCTGCGGCCCATGCCCTGGGTCAAGCGGCTACTGGTGCTCGTTCCTCCCAGGGTGAGGGATCCGTGGTCAGCATGCCGCACCATCAGAGGGTGTGAACTAGGGATGTTTCCTGGGGAAGGTGGAATGTCAGCTAAAAAAGAGAGTGGAGAGCCCACATTACACACGGTAGAGGAAAATGCAAGCTGGGCAGCATTTGTACACATCTGTAACACCAGCAAAGGTGATCACAACAATCAATTACTTACCAGAATTGGAGAACATGTTGTCAAACTCTATGATGAGGTCATCATCTCTATCAAATCTCTCGAATCGTATATGTGGAGCCGCATTGATATCTGGAAAATCTTCATCCAGTTCCATCTCTGAGCCTTCATCGTCATCATCCTCATCTCCCTCTTCATCATCCTGATAGGAAAATACAGCAAAGAAATTTAGAGGAAGTGCGAACAGGAAAAAATTACAAAAACAAACAGAATTTAGCCTTCGATTTCTTCCAAATTAATACCGGATCTTCTTCTTCTTCCTCTTCCTCCTCCTCCTCTTCTTCATCTTGACTGTCTTCATCCTCATTACTGCCGCTTGAGTCTTCTTCCTGAGTGTGCTCTTCATCTTCTGGCTCCAGGATATTCATGGAGTCTAAAAGATAGAAGGGAGTAAAAGGAAAGGCTATTATTACCAACAATATTTTTAGCTTTACAGAGTTTGAATATTTTTAGATAATTCTTCAAAAGATATAAATCTGCCTTTTTTCTAGAAATGTGTTTATGCCTGAAAAAGCAACAATGTTAGTGAAAGAATTTCCTGAATTAACAGGCAACAAGACTGCAAGACAAGCAGAAAGCATGTAAATATTTTTGATAGCCGCTAGAATGTTACTTAAAAATCACAAATTCTACGTGTAATCTTACATCTAGAAAAACAATTAGAAACATGCTGTCAGATTTTTTTTTTAATACCACATCGTAAAACTGAAAAAAAAAAAAAGCAATACAAACCTATAATAAAAGCTACAAGTTCACATTTCATTTGCCTCTCTCAAGCCCTACACCACAAACACACTGAAGTGAGCATGTTGATTGCACACTTGCAAAATCCTGTCCTACCTTCTCTGTTGGCCTGCAAAGTGGAGGCTTGACTCATGTTTGAAGGAGCTTCATCCATCAGCACATCTTCCTGAGATTCTTCGTCTCCAGAGCGACCGACTTACATTTATAAAAAACAAACAAACAAAAAAAACAAAAAACAAAACCACATGTAGTGAAAACACTCTCTTTGTCTACAACCTTTTCACTCATGAACTTTTTTACACTTTGTGAATATAATATCTGAAGAGCTTACCGATGATGGTACTATTTACAGTTCCTGCATCCCTTTCTAAAAGTTCATCTATCAAATCTACCAACTCATTCTCCACCTGCAAAGGCAAACAAACCATACAGGAAATCAGACAGAGAGAAAGAGAGCTGATTACAGCGCAAAAATACATATATAGTCCAGAGTTTTTAATCACCAGGTACTGTCTGAATTGAATAATTCAAGACCATATAATGAAGATGAACATACTTGCATAGCCTGGGTGCTGAGCACCTCTGGCTGGCCTGCGATAACCACAGTGTCTCCTTCTGCCTCCCCATCCATCAGATCCCCATCAGTAGCCTGGCCTCGGTGACTGTTTTCCACTGGCTCTGCTTCACCTGCCTCTCCTATAGACAAACCATGTTAAAATCTCCTGCTAAAACCATTACACACAGCTGCTATGAATTTTTATTTCTATATTAAGATATTTATAATTTTGCAATGCCACTTACCTTGATCCTGTGTATTACTGTTGCTGTCCCTGGCTGTGCCCACAGTGTCATGTTCAGTCTTGCTCTTACTGGAGCCTCCTTTCCCTCCAAACAGGCTGCTGGGCTGGTTGACAATGCGTGAGAGTGTCTCCAATGGTTTAAGAGCAGCATTGACTGTGTTTGCCATGTTAGGACTGCAAAGAACAACAAAATAAACAGTTTAAAAGTATCACAATATAAATTTATTAAAAAAAATTTAGTTGCACAGCACCGATGTATACAAATAAGTGTGTGCATGTGTGGCAGCACCTAGACAGGTCAAGGCTGTGGGGTACACGAGCAAGGTCATTAACGAGGCCTTTCTTTAAGAAGAGTCGGATGATGTTGTTCATGCCATTGTGTTGTGTCTTGGCCGTGGCTGTGCTGTAAAAACTGGAGGTGGAAGGGCATGACTCCATAATGGTGCTGATGATGCACATCACTGCTTGAAGCCTGCAGAGAGCACAGAGAGACGAAAAAGCAAATTAAGGTACAGGAAAATAAGAATGCTGACCAAACCTTCTGGAAGAATTCTGCACAGGAAAGAAAAACAGAGAGTGTATCTTCATATACTATAGGATTATGCCTTGTTTGATTTTAGCATTATTTCCTGAACTAAATTATTCTCAAGCTAAGTAGTCAAATACACAAAAAACAAGTGATTGATTATTCCGTTTAAAACTGCTTTGCTCAACAGTGCCAGTTTAAAAGGATTTAAACTTCAATTCCTTTTAAAGCCAAGTAGTGTTCAAGCAGGATAAAAATAACTAACAGCTGTGCATATCCAGATCCACTGTTCCATGTAATTTAAAAATGTTTATACTGGGCCAGCATTCAGAAACAGTAACTAAACATTTCACGCATCTGATGCTCAATAAGAGTTCTATGCGATTATAGTTTTTGGATGAACCATTTTAACTGGACAGGTGCTTATATAATAATCCTTGACTGTGTAACTATTAGTAGCCATTAGTAAATGCTTTAAAAACAGCTGGACTTACCGAGCATGCTTCTCTGTACCCTCTGCCATTGCCAAAGCTCGGCTCAGAGCAGCCTTCACCTCGTTGACCAGGGTCACCTGAGCCTCTGTGCCAGTGCCTGCTGCTGCCAGGCTGGCCAGGAAGAGGCGTGCAAGGGCAGGGGTGTCCTTATCCTCAGAGTTCTGAGTGTGTGGGAGGAGATGATCCAACACAAAGGCCAGCACACTGCAGTCCTGCAAGAAAATACACAGCCACATGACATTAGTCTAATTATAGAAATCATTACATCAACCATAAACAGGGTTCTATGTGAAGGAATTCTGTGAAAAAATATTCTAGTGATTTCATGTAGGATATTAAGCTGTCAATTATATTAAATTTCAATTTCAGCAGAAACATTGCTTGAAAAGTAAATACACAAAAATTTTTATTGCATGTGATTAATATGCAAATAAAAAGTAAACATCCACCCACCTCTTTAATCAGCTCAGACTGGCCAGCGGTGTAGTTGTAAGTGGCGATAAGTGTGGCAATGCCCACGTATGAGCGCACCAGCTCTGCTAGCAGCCGCAGAATGGTGGAGGTGGGCATCAGGGGTTTGCTGGCCTTGGCCTTTGCTGCCCTGCTTTCTTCTGAAGAGCCTCCCCTGTCACCTTCCTGCTCCTTCTTCTCTTCTCGCATCTCCTCGGGAGTTGAGGCTAGAGAATTGTCGAGGGGGAAGCGGAATTCAGAAAACAAACACAGAGAGGGAGGACATTGAATTTTACTAAAGTAGATCTATACAAAAGTTGCATCACAGAGGGCTATAAATGTGCATAGGAAAGTTTTTACCCTCTCCCTGAGGTGTTCCAGACTGGGAAGACTCTGCAACTGCACCATCTGCAGCAAATACCTGAGTCTAAAAAAACCCCCAGAAAATCACTTCCTTGTTTCATCATTCACATGCAACAACACAGCTACAGTTGTAAAGATATCACAATTCCTTCCTGAATTTTGTCAAGTACATTATTTAATACAAATATAGCAATTAAATGATTACCAAAAGGCTTTAAATTTACTTAATTAAGGTACCATGCACAGTAAATTAGGTTTTTGTAAACAGAATGTACATCTGACAATAAATCTATTCTACCACAGCATTTTAGGGGAAATGAATCTGTCGTCTCTGTAGCTTTCACCGAAACATGATTTAAAATTTAGGAACAGATGTCTCATACACCGGTATACCCTCCACTTAACACAACTACATAAAAAGAAGGGTAAAACACATGCTCTATTGAATAATGAGTGAATTTTCTGTGCTCGCATGTAGACTCACATTTATGTGGAAAGCAGATTGAGAGTCAAAGTCGCTCCCTTGCCGTGTGAGTCTGTACTGCTGGTAAACATCATCACCAACATCCTGTAGGATCTGACAGAGGTCCTGGCTGCCGGGGACTGTAACCAGACGTTCCTCTCCTCTCTCAGCTACATGCCGGAGTGATGAAGGGGAAACAGAAAGAAAACAAAGATTTCTTAGCATTGTAATGTCTGTCACAGGCGTATATGAATGAGAAAAAAATTCTACTGATGTTACCTTCCTCAGGAGCATGGTATGCTGCCAAGGCATTAAGCATGTCATAGATGACCTCTTTAATGGTTTCTGGGATTTGTGGTAGTGGAGACAGCTTCAGAGGTGTAGTTTTCACCAACTGTACAGCATTAGGACCCTTAATTCTGAAGTTCTCAAATTCGTCATCGGATGCTAAGGCATTGCGCGGGGAGGCAGATTAATAAATAAACAAAAATCAATAAATATAAGAAAAACAATAAGTAAAACTAAACACCAACGAATTTATTATACTATAAAATTATACTGTTTTCCCAAGTAATGCTGTACAGCTGGAAATCGCTTGACATCATTTACAGTCTTTTATTGCTTGAAGACATTAGCCTACATTTTCAATAAGAAAAATCAGCTCACTATTCAGCAGTAGCTAGTTGTATCATTAATCTCTATCTTCTATACACATTAGCAAAAATACCCAAGTAAATCTATCCCACCACAAAAGAGCTCAAGGCTTTTGTATTGCCACTCTAAGAAGAAAATAAACACTCTGAACAAATGTGTGAAAAGTGCTGTTTCTGTTAAATAAATAAAAACCATCTGCGTCATACCTGTTCCAGCCCCTCTCGGAGCCGGGAGAGCGATGCGGACACAGCTGTTGGCGGTTTCTGTGAAAATTTCAGGGTTCCTGCAGGCCGCTGGTCCCAGCACACGCAGAATGTAATTAATCTCCCGAGAGCCTAAACTACCAGACACCACACCTGACGTGGTGCTTCCTGCTCCACTTGTCACTGCAGAACGAACCACCTGAAACAGGAGCAATTAAAAGAAAAAAAAAAAATGAAAAAAAGACAGCATACACAACTTAATTTCAACATCCTTAATTTAAACTGCTTACAGAAAGATAATGGTAAAAATGACCCTTGTCTTCTGTTGTATGAAAGGTGTAAATACAACTGTTAACTTTCAGCATTAAAAAAAACTAGTGAAAATTTATAGGCATTTGAGTCATCTGTTCAACAGATTTACTGAAGGGGTGTCCAATCTTATCTAGAAAGGACCGGCTTTATTTAAGGTTTTCAATCCAACCAAACAGAAGCCACAACTGAGTCTACCGAAAGCCTAAATCAGCAACTGCCATTTGCGGATCAGACTGGACACCCCTGCTTTAGCGTATTAGTATTATATTGTGTTACTGTGTGTGACGTGCTTCATGTAGCAAACATATACAGTGAAAAAGAGGGCATTTGTGGTTCATTATATTTTTACAGATTTTTCACCTTGGTGCTTTGTGTGATATGAACGAATTTGAAATGAAGTTTTACTGCACATGTGGACCCTGGTTTGACCCCTCAGATAAATCAATTGACTACTTTTAATGCATTCAAATATTACTGAATACATAAAAACCCACCGGAATATTTAAAGAAATTACCTTTTCCATGGTGTGGCGCAGCGTAGCCGGGTCCTCAATGATGTGGCGGAAAAGCAGAGTGACGAGTGGTGTGAAGCCATTGAAGCCAGAGCTTTGGGTCAGGCCCAAGATCATGCGAGTACTCTTGAGCTCAGCAAACATCATGGCATAGTGGTGGACACGTGTGAGGCGCAAGCACAGGCGAAGTGTGGCGTGCAGCGTGTCTGGGTCCACAGGCACACTGATCATGCTGACGCAGGCACGGATCAGGACGGTGGTCATCTCCTCAGTCAAGCCCTGCACTACAATGCCACCGGATCCAGATGTGGAGTCCTGAGAAGTAGCAGGGGCAGTAGAAGCAGATGAGGAGGACTCCTTCTGCTCGGTTTCCTCTTTAGGGGGGGCCATCTCGACAGCTACAGATGCTGGGTCTGTGCCAGCAAAAAAAAAAAATTTTTATAATCGTTTTATAACAACAAACAACAGTAAGGTTATTGGCAGAGCTGCTGTATATAAAGTGAAATACAGAAGTCCTGATTTGGTTCTAACCTGCTACAGCCTGGGTCTCCTCACTCTTAGCTCTCGGTTCCTCTTCTCGCTCAGAGTCAGCTGCATTGCCTGATTTGTTAGGTTTTGGCATCCGGGGTACTCTCTGCACTGTTAGCATGACCGGCCGCCTGTTCCCTGTCTCCTCATTCACCTGCAGAAAATGGATAGAGAATGTTGGATATGATGGAAACATTTTTGAAAGTACAAAATTGACAAATTTTGATCATGTTACGTGTTGTAATCTCTTCACCATGAAACTAAAGAGTGTAACAGATTCATATTAGGCATGCTGTACACTTGCCTGTTACTTTAAACACACACCAGCTGCTGCATACATAAATATGCAATCTATGAAGCAAATATTCAACAAACACCTCTAGCTGTAGCACCCAGTGAAGTCTTGTTCCCGTACTGCATTTGTTCAGATATATTCAGAATGTAACCTAGATTTTATTTTTGATCCACTGAAATAAGATTTGTTTTAAAAAAAGAAGACAAAGCTACCATATATTTACTTTTCAATAAAGCCTAAATATCAGTCAAATGATATACAAGGACACATGGTTTGCTATTTGCTTTATACTTGTATTTTAAGGATAATACAATATATCTTTAGTTTTAATCACCTGAACCATAGTGTTGAACTGTACAGTGTATCTCCTACGGCCTGCAGTGAAACGGACACTGGTCTCGCCTGCTCTCCAGGCTGAGTCTATGGTGCTGTTGTTACTCGCACTGTAGCTGCACCAGCGGCCTGAACGGTCATCAAACCACCTCCAATTATTACCATTGGGCTGGAGGTACTGATGAGGAAAAATTTCTGTTGTTTAGGGTACTCCATCCACCAAATCCCACAACAAATATGGTACTTTGATCAAAGACTACATTGCAACTGCACACACCTTGTTCATTTGGGCTCTTCGTTTGGAGGAAACGGCCATTTTCTCGTAGAAATCAATGAGCAGGAGCACTGGAGTGATCCACCTACAAATATAAAAATGGTAAAAAGTAAGTTTATTCCTAATCCAGATAAATAAAATGCAGACTTGTAATTAGGATGCCAGGACAGAACCAAATGAACTAAATTACACATAGCAGGGCAAATTTGACATCTAATGGCAAGTGACAACAGAATAAGAGCAAAGCAACATCAGACAATTTGTAGATGTAAACTGGCATGAGATGCTCCAAACTTTGCGATGGCACCCACTATTTTTGGCACCCACATTGTTGTTTTTTTTTTGACATGTTGAAATCTTTCTAAAACCAAAATATTTCAAGATATTTGATGAATTTCATATGACTGCAAAGTCATATTAACTTGATTTTATAGATTCACATTTGTCAGACCAGGTTCACTCCTGCTAGCCTTGGCCATCTTTGCTGCTATCTACCGCTTAGTTCCTTCATGTGATGGCAACACATCGCCTTGACATAGGTCTGTTAGGCTACATATCATGTTTGTGGAGTTATGTTCATGTTTTGTTATTGGGTGAATCGTACCTTAAGCAGTATATAAAATGCACTTTTAGAAATTGCAATTTTAATTCAAAATCAATTAATTATTTAGCCTTAATGTCAGTCCTGCCCTCTATTGAGGTTACAGGAGTATTTTAACTCCACACATTTGCTGTGGAAAAGTATCTCCTTTAAGGCTTTAAGCTGGCAGCAAGGAAGCACTACAATTCTTGTGTGTCCTTCTATCCTGGATTACTTCAATCCAGATGATGGCTGGCACTCACTTAGGTGTCTGGATGTCTTTCTGCTCCTTGGCTGCCTGCAAGCAAGGCTGAACCACCTCCAGCAGCTTAATCAGCACAGTCAGCACTCCACTACTCTCCACAATCTGTGCGCATGACAGCTTCAGCTCCTGCAACACAACATTTCAGTATTGTAACTTCCACATCCATGTACGTGCATTCGTGATTTGTGTACATGTATATGGTAATTTGTGTGCCAGGGCACACTTTTAATAGTTGAAAACCTTGTTTAAACTAAGGGAACAGCAAACGAAACCTGCAGCATTGTGTACCTCAAAGAGCAAAGTGAGAAGGAGAATACGTGTGGCCAGGTTGGATGCCTGGGGCAGCGTTGCCATCTGTTTGGTCCATTCAGACACTGTCTTCGTGTCGCTGGTGGTGAGCGGCACAGCAGCTTTTATCAACACATCGGCAGCCTCCCACACCTACCATGGAGAAACGGAGGAATGAAAGCAGGTGCTAAGTCACATATGAAACTATACAGCTTTTTTCAGGTGATAAGTTGCAATGTCATGACTTTGCTGGAGATGGAGAGAATTGCAGCTGTGCCACTGCTCTCAAACCTTATAGTTTTTTCATTTCGACACAGCATTTACTCATGTTTCATAGACCAACCAGTGAGATAACTACTATTTTATGTATTGTATTTTCTGTCTGCCCTGTCGTTTATCTTGCACTGTTTGCACACTATGCACTTTATACAGCTAGGATAACCTACTTTTTAGTCCTGAACTCGGTGTTGTTTTTTCTGTAGCACCAGGGTCCAGGAGGCACATTGTTTCATTTCACTATGTACTGCATCAGCTATATATGGTTGAAATGACAATAAAAGCTTCTTGACTTGACATAACCCTGCACTGGTGAAACTCATCACTCACAATGAACACAGCAAAAGGGAAGGGTGGGGAGAAAAAAAAGAAAAAAAAAAAAAAAAAGAGAAAATCCTCATCTAAAAGATTAGCTAAAAGAGTGGAATATAAATTCCACTCACTTAAATTTTTTTCTGTTTGTTTCTCAGGACCTTTTACATGACTGCTAGAATGACTCATCTGCCCACAGCTTTAACATTCACATCGACAACACAACTCTTAACAAACGACAAACACAAAACACAATTTCCCTTACTGAACACATTCCTCACAATATTCACAAATTTTATATTAGTAAGAGGGCTGGGGAGGGGAATGCAGAAATGTGCTATATTAGTGGCTTAAAAGCCACTGCCCACATATACATACTTCCCACTGCCTCAAAAGGTAATCATAATGCCTGGGTGTTTTCCAGAATGCATGGCAGGCCTGCATAATTAAGTCTTTATTAAAAGCAGTCAGCATCCTGGCTTTGGCAGATTTAATTATAACATAACACTTTAGATATTCTGGCTTTCACACATAAGTAGTATGTATGAAATATTTTCATGCATTGCTTGACTGACCTGGTTGACAACCTGGCGCAGGATGAGGTCTCTGTACTCTGGGCCGTTCCTTTTAATGGCGGTCATAAGCAGGTCGCAGAGGCGATAGACGGTGTCTGGCAACTCGTCCAGCAGGTGGAAGCAGCCTGGCAGCATTGTGTCAGTGAAGGCATGGAGCTCTGTGCTGTCCAGGGGCTCGGCCTCCAGAAAACGTTCCAGACAGCGAGCCTCCTCTTCCTCGGCTCGTTCTCGTGCTCTTCTTTCCTCCTCCTCCCGCCTGCGTGCTGCCTCCTGAAAACACACACATAACGAACAGAATTACACCACCATTGTTTCTCGTAAGAGCTAGGATACATGAAAGACCTGCTTGTGTGTTTTTATAGTATATTGTGTATAATAATTTGTATTCGTCTCAACAGGGACATCATATAGACTCAATTTTCAATGGGCTCTCAACTAATAATAGATTTGAATAGCTCCGTGTTAAGCTGTGTTTGAAATGGTATACTTATATATCCTGCACCTGTATATACACTGTATATTACATTCGATTCCTGCAAGGTGTAAGAATTAGCACTTGAGATCATATCAAGTCAATACCATCCATTTAAATTCACTTGTGAAAGCAGTCCTGTCAGAAGTACATTTTAAATTACAAATTGCGTGACCTTTTAGCACTTAAAGCCAAAAATTATGTGAGGAGGCACCAGAAAACGATTTAAGGAAGCCACCAAAAACATTACTCTTTACTGTTCATTTTCTGTCTGTATCAAATGACTTCAAAACAACGGCAGCCGGTGTAGGAATAATTAGCTTTACTTGAAATATAACCACGGTCACTCCTCTTGTTGCTATTTTTGCCAAGATTTAATTTAATACACTCCCCAAAAGTCGTATGTTGCAGACAGTATACATCATATGCACAGTATGCCATTTGAAACACAGCTTTATTTGTATGCCTGCGTGTCAGTCTGCCCACCTCAGGAGAGTCTGAGCGCTGCTCCATGCTGACTTCCTGACCCAGAGACATGGCAATGGCCCTCATCATCTGATCCTCTTCAGACATGGTGAATTCCTTCAGTGACACAAGCCAAAGTGACTAATTGTAAGCCTTATGTCTGTGTGTCTATGCTTGCCTGTGTGTGCATGTGTGTGGGAGCAAAGCGAATTTTATTTAAACATGTGATGGTGTCTTACCCGAATAGCAGCACTGAGTAACGGTGGTGGATGTGTGAGGAGGTACTCTGTGGCCTGCTCCATGGTGGTGGTATTGAGCAGAGCCTCCATAGCATGCTCTCTGGAGAAGCCCATATCTATAAGCTGTACAAAACGACATACAGTCAGTATTTTATTGTGTAGTTTTAGGAACTGCACCAAGATTCCAAGATGTGGGTTAGTAAAATAATATAAATATAACTCGAGAACCTCAAATTGTGTTTCTGACTTCAAAAATGTTTTACAATATTTGTGTTTTAAATACTGCAGCTTCTATAGACAGCTACTGTCAGAATCAACAATGTAGCTTCTATTTAGTTTTTAGCAATTATGTGAAAAAAACCTAAGAAATAACTTCATCAGAGAAAGAAATTGTGTGCTGGGGCCCTTACCTGTGTGAGTTGAGCCTGGTTGACCTGTGGTTCTCTGCGGGTTGTGGAGCTGCTCCCGTCATCTGCAGTGCCTCCACCTGGGGCAGCACTACCTCCAGACCCAGAAGCACCTTCCCCAACTGCCCCAGTTCCCGGTCCTCCACTACCCCCCCTCCAGCCCCAGAGCCTCCGTCCTCATCAGCACGAGAAGAAGTGCCTTCCCTCTCCTTGGCTAGACGCTCTTGAATGACTGGTTCACCGCGTAGTATGTGGCAAAGGATGGCCAGCATGGACTCGGCCATGCGCCCGCCATATACCTTTAGTGGCTTGCGGTTCCACAGGTTGCGGATGCAGTTAAAGGCAGCCTGGATGTCAAAGAGTCAAAAGATTAACAGTGTGTTGTAAAACAACCACTGTACCACAGAAACATTTTTGCTGGCCACATCCTGGGTACATGTATTTCCTGGGTCAGTTTTTGGTAGGGAAAAGGCCAAAATATATGTGTTGTTGAGTGAAATATTTCAGCTTTATATTATGTCCAACTTCGAGGTGCAACTCTATTATTAATCCTTTTCCCCCTCTCTCTCTCTCTATGTATATATATATATATATATATATATATATATATATATATATATATATATATATATATATATATATATATATATATATATATATATATTAAAAAAGTCATACACTACTAAATACCGAACTGTACAATACTTGTCAGTCTAAAGAGTAAAAATAAAATTGATCCATAGTTCTGTTAAGATTTATTGCTTTTTCTGAATTTGTCCATCCCTAGTGAAACAGTCAATTTACTGTTGTCACTCGTATATTGTCCATCAACAAAAATATCATTAGAACTTTAATTCTAAATGTATTCTCACTTTCTGGGTGACGATCAGGAAACGCGGAGCGCTGAACTGTGGCATGGTTGTCGTCGTTCCAGGCACCTTGGCAGGCAGAGAGTGGGGAGAGTCCAGCACTGTGCTGGGGTTCACCATCTTCTCCACTAGCATTAGCCAGGCATCTAAAAACTCCCCAGTCCCATCAGGCAGATCGGAATGCTCCAATCCCTCAGACACTGGCACCTTACCTCCCATGGACAATGCCCAGTTAAATGTCCTGAGCAACAGAGGCAAAGAAAATAGAGGTTAGAGAATTATAAATGATATCAAAGTGCCACAGCAGGGTTAGGAATAGCAAGCCATTTGCTGAACTCACTCAAAAAGTGCATCATGGCCTCCAGAGCAGAAGAACTTCTGTAGCATCAGGTGGTAGGGGTACTTCCTCTCATCAAATAGCATGGGTGAAGTGAAGCCAACAGAACAGATGAAGAATGTCAGCCTGAATAACACCAGACACATCAGTGTATTTTAAGGCATATAAATAGAACAAACACGTACAGCAGGAGACAAAAGGAGACTGATGAGGTTTACAGGTCTGGCTATTCACACTGTACCTGAAGCGAGGGGTGGGGGTATACGGAGGGGGCTGCCAGCTCAGGCCTTTGGTGAGCAGTTTAGTAAGTGAGGACGCAGTCGCACGAGCAGCTGGTGTCGGGGCAGTGCCCGTGTTCGTTGTGTGGTGGGAGCGGCGCTGACGGACAGGCGAGCCCACGCAAAGCTTCACCAGCAAGCCAAACAGTTCAGCCAGAGCCCTTCCTAAACGAGAGGATGCTGCAGACGAGAAGTACCCAAAAAAAAAATAAATCAAAAAGTATGTTTTAGCAAGACTAATTTTCACTCTTATAGAAGTAGTCAGCAGCTGAATGTTCATTTTCTCCTGCAACTGACAGTTGTGTTTACACTGATAACACTATCACATGAACCATGGAAGAGGTAAACCGTTACTACTATACTAGGATCAGACCATCATATAAATGTTGATGATTCAGAATAATTTTTGTTTATTTAGCCACAGAAATATTTGCCTTTTATAAATTTACATTCAAAATACAAATTTAAAATAGCATTTAAAAACTGAACAAATGAATTTAAACAGCCTGAAATGCTCGATTTTGATACAGTAAACTTAATTTAGAAATAACACTAGTCATGTGGCCTGTCTTTGTGCATTTATATTTCCACAATGAAAAAACTTGCAAAATGCATAGCCAAATAAAGCTCACTGCAGGGACTGACCAGAGAGCAGAGGTTTGATCTGCTTGATACGTGTTGCCATGGCAGGAGTGAGTTTAGACTTGGCTTTTGGGTCAGCGGTTGTGGGCTCATCCGTCTCCATTGGAGCGAGGGCGTCTCCATCCAGACCCATGCCCTCCAGCAGTCCCTGTGCAGAGGGGTCCACACCCACAGACAGAGCCTCAGCCTCAGCTAGAGGAAACACCAGCAGAGAGAATTTAGTCGAGCATGAAGAAATGGGACACTCACAATGGCAAGTAAATATATAAGTAATGAAAAGCATGCAAAAAAGGAAGTACTAAGATTCAAGGTAGAGAAAAAGGAGGACAGACAGATAAGCAGAGGTTTATAGGGAAGGATTTATGCAGAATCACCATGGGGCAGTGTTTTTTTACCGGTTCTCCGGCCTCCACTAGTTGCAGTGCTGCTGGAGGGTTTTTCTTCTTTAGGCACCAGTTTCTGCATGTCAGCCTGGCCGAATTCACAACCAGGAGGGAGACTGCACAAAAACAAAAACAACTCAATACTTAAAACCCAGCCATCTCTGCCCTGGAACAAAGGCCATGATTCATGGACAAGATTGTGAATCAAGGACCCTAAATGTGGGCTGTCGCAGTGGGTGTGTTTTATAATTAATACTAAAATCAATAAGAATTTTTTGCCAGTTGACTGATCAAGCCCTATACATGAGTGGAGCTACCCAAGTATTTCTTTTGCTGTACATCTTGAGACTGAAAATAAAAATATGTAAATGGGACTCATTGGTACATGTGCCAAAGGCATTAGAAGAAGTTGTTAAGCAGTGAGTGGGGGACAAAAATTAATCATTTGTATTCAATCAATTCAGTCAAACCATTATTACTGTAAGAGTTGAGAGAAATAAATATCATAAGCAAAGGAATCATTTTTGCCAAGTTTTTGCAATCTGAGAAGTGTACAGTACAAAATAACATAATATAATACATTTGTACTGAATCAGGTGTTTCAGAAGCTATTTTGTCATTTCAGAATCGCAATACAGGTTGGTCTATTTTAAAAGCATACTGGTTTTAGTTTTCAGTCAATGGCATGGAACCATTACATTCACACTTTCAGCTACAAGGATGCTAAAGGCAGAAGGCTTGATGAGAATAAGCTGAGTGGAGTGTGGTGCTGACCTGTTGGGTGTGCAGAGGGATAACAGCACGGTGCTCTCCCACACCAGGGAGCAGTAGAGCTGACTCAACTTATTTAGTACACTTAGCCCCAGCTGAGAGCCCCACTGGTTCACGGAGATCGCCCGGATTTCACTCTGAGGGGAGTGAAGGAGAGAGAGAGAGAGAGAGAGAGAGAGAGAGAGAAAGACAGAGACAGAGACAGAGAGACAGAGAGAGGGGAGAGAGAGAGAGAGAGAGACAGAGAGAGAGAGAGAGACAAAAAGAGAGAGCGTTACAAGAAAAGCACTAAATTTCAGCAGGAAAGATAATGAATTTACATGGATTTTTTTATTTCCTGCTTGAACCTTACCTGTCCAACTCTGCATGTGTGGACAAACATAAGGATGTATGCATGTGCAGCAGTGAGTGCATGCAGCAGAGGTGTAGCACGAGCAGACAGTGTCGCATCAGTGACATGGCCAGCATTGGCCAGTTCTCTCAATAGAACCGAACCACCCGGCTCTTCGATGGGCCGATGTAGCGGCTCCAGAGCTGACAGGATGCTGTCCAATTGGCAGAGTCCCTCCTGCAAAACCTTTGGCTCATGGGATAAGGTCTGAACCAGGAAGAGAGAGAGTTTTACAGAATTAGGGTCAGAAAATTGGACTTAAGAAGAGAGAGATTTTAATGAGTTATGAATTTTTTTTAAGTACTCAGAACACATGATTTGAAACTATTAAAGATCTACATAGAATAATAAGGGCTCTTGCCCTTTATTTATAGGAAGAACAGCCCTTTTCAATGCTTTTTCCAGAACGATTATTTTTTAAATCTTCCAGACTTCGGGTTCAGTTTACTTTTAAAAGGTCAGTGAGTGTATTATGAAAGGGGAAAACATGAAATACGATTCTTTTCACTAACACAGCCTCCCTAATGAATGCGAGAGGGAATAGCTAAAGACAACACATTAATATTACAGTGAAAACAAATATTCATACACAAACATCTTTAGAATTTCCATACACTCCGAGATTTAAAATGAAGGCCTTTTATTAAAAACGGCTTTTTAATAAAAGACATTTGTTATTCTTAAACTATTAAAAAGACATTAAGAATATCGCTTTATCTTATTAAACAAGTGAGAGATCTATTAATATGCAAGACTTGTAAAGCATCATATTTCTCATTATATAGCTTGGCATTTAACTCAAATGTCAAATCTGTAGAATGAAAATCAGCCAACAAAGAAGACTCGACCATTTATTAACCACACTTGAGTTTAGGGTACTTTCACAAGCCTCAAGCCAATAAGCGTGTACACATTCTAGCAATTATTATGCATTTACTATCTCACCAAAATCGATTTGCATACGCCAGCCACAGCCTGGCAAGCAGCAGACGTGGGGAAGTCTATGGGAAGGTTGGGAAGCCCCAAGATAGACACCAGGGGTAGAAGACCTTTCTGGTTGACAAACTCCTGACAGTGGTCATCTGTTGTGTTGTTACTCAGAATGGACTCCACAAACTTCATCTTGATATAAGAAACAGAAAAGTAAATGCAATCAATCTTCACTGATGAAGTGGAGAATACGTACTTCGTAAACGTCTTTTGATGAATAGATGCTGCTCTCTTGTGTACTTGCAAATATGCTGATTTAATATGCAGTGCATAATATAACCAGAAACAGACTCAGCAGTGTTGAGCAGCCATTTCACTATTAGCTGTCTCAGCACTTACCACATTGAGAATGTAATCCATAAGAGGAATGGGAATCCGCTCTTCCGTGCCAACCACTCTGTAAAAACACAATCCATTTTATTCACTGAGGCCATGGCAGTTCCACAAGCCCTGCACACACCATGAATCAATGTTTCTCTCCAAATACACTTGCAATCAAACCAGTCATTAGATTAAAACACTAACTGCCTGTTGCTTTCTGGTTCCCCTTGCTGTTGGGTGAAAGTGTGGAGAGCCTCTTCCTCCTCCTCATCTTCACTGGAGGCTTCCTCTGCTGCATGGTTCGAGCGAGCTGGAGGTACCGTCACAGTCCCGTCTGCTTTCTGAATGGAGGGCTTTTGACAGATGTACTCAGGAGCTCTGCCCAAGTTACAGATCTCCTCTAGCAACTGATGGGCAGATAGCAATACATATAAACAATGATGGATAAAGAAGAAAAGAACAAAAAGTGCCAAAAAAACAAACATGAAATGTTAGCCACTCTACCTTGATGATAGCTGTGGTGGCATCAGTTTTTAATGTAGGTTGATGTCTCATGAGCTCATCCACAGCACTGCCCAGATTAGATGCAGTGTCCCCTGAAACACACACACACACAACCTTCATACATGATTTTCATATCAGAAAACACTGTTCACACAGCATCGTTTTTTAAACGACACACTTTTGACAAACGTACAAATAACAATCTTTGCAAATCAGTACAAGAACATATAACGAGCATACAAGCAAATGTGTAAAAAAAATACAAAGAAGTCATTCCTGACTTCATTTTGGAGTAGGCTGAAACGTTTCAAGTGTCTCACTGAGCCAACGCAATTTCTTGTTAAATTCAGTGCAACTTTCCGGCTTAATTCAAATGTTTCCACATTTCTGGTCACTGAAGTGTGTCACTAAAAATAGCTGAATACTGTGTCATTCTACTGCCAATGTACATCCAAGGTTAATTGGTTGTTTATTAACTTAGTTTACCAGTACAACCACATTTCTAACTGCATTCCCCTTTGAATTACATCACTTGGTTAAAAGCTCATGCTTTGCACTTGCAGATAGAGGACTACTAATACTGAGCTAAATCATCTGACCGTGCTTCTGCTTCGTCACTCACCCAGTGGGTCAGAGCTGCGGCGGCGGCGCATGGCCGGAAGATAATCGGGCGACAGTAAAACCTTGAACAGACGTTCGAAGGGCTGGCACTGGACGAATGAGTGCAGGCCACGGGCGTTTAGGCACAGGGCACTGAAGACATTGGGCAAGGAACCCAGCACCTCTCGGGTGGCAGGGACCTGCAGAGACAGAAACTGTGAGAGAGAGAATCGGAGAGAAAAAGCAGAGTAGGGGAGGAACATGAGAGAGAGGATCGTGGGAAGATGCCAGGAACAAGACCGTCCAACAGGTGTGGTGCGAGCTGCTGGAGTGTGAGGTTTGGGGAAGTTAATTAGAAAGAGCTGGCAAAGAAAGAGTGAATGAGACCGTGAAAACAACAAACAAAAGGCTACGAGTGGGTGGTGAGACAAGATGTCCGTTCACCCAAGGCCCGCTAACAGAGACACTGTTATACTCAAACATGCAGAACGGAGGAAACGTGTGGGTTAAACAGAACACAATAGAGAAAAAGAAAAGAAACTAAAGAAGGGAGGAGGAAGCAGAGCATGAGAGAAGGGGGGGGGGGGGGGATTGATATGCCAGACTCACATCTTTGATGAGCAATGCATGTAGCATGACATCTGTGAGGCCGTTGTCCTGCAGGGAGGAGAGGAGAGATGGCTCCTGGAACACGAACACTGTCACCACCTCCGTTGCTAACAGAGAATGAGAAGATTGCTTTCAGTATATTACACTATACCTATTAATGCGGTATATAAAAATGGCTTTTTCGAATCCTTCTTAATAATAAGTCATTCTATTTGTCCTCAATCGAAAAAAATCTCCTTTGAGTTTGAGGCTCAATCTGATGTGAGGGCAGAATCGAGCTGTGCTTCAGAGCTGTGAACATACAATGACAGTTTGAAAAAACTACAGGTGCCCTTGCTCTGTGTTGCTTACCCAAGAGGAAGAGTGATGGCCCATAATACTCTGCATTACTGATGATGTGCTTCAGCGAGGTAGGCAGGGACCCATCCATCACTGTAAGATAATGTTAGTCATAAAAAGTTGTTATACAGATACAAATGATAAGCTGACAAAATTGCAGTTAAATGAATGTTTTCACACTTTTTAAGTGCACATTTTACATGCAAGCCTATGAGAAATGTGCAGCACTTACTAACCCCCTCAAACAAGTTCAGTGTCAGAGAAAAACCAACCCAGAACACCATGTACAAGTGGGGGAAACAAAGTCTTTAATTCATGACATGTTGAATCAAACCTATTTTAATTGCAGTACACAATGTGATGTCTCAGTTTAACTGTCACATGAGCAGATCAAATTTGTCTTGCTTTTTTGCCTTCAAAGCAGCAGTGAAATCAAACCAACACTTAATATAGACAGCAAGCTAGTATAGTTAGTTAGCCAATACTAGCTGGAACTGGTTCCAGTTTCATAACAGGACAAAATCCATTCTGACCAGCTATAAAAAAAAAAAAACCACAATGTGTAAAATTACCCTGATAATGAAAAACATCCAATTCACAAATCTTAAGCAAGTTAGGAACAAAATATTTAATCACAATTTCATCAATGGCTCTTAACAGCCAAGTTGTAGCCTGTAAACTTTAATCAATAGTAAGCTGCTTTGGGGGGGAAAATGTGCCAGCTAAATGATAACATTTGTTATATTAATTTAGCTAAACAGGAAAAAAAAAAATTGCATCCATCAAAGATCCTCTTACCATGGCGTATTCCGTCTGAAAAGGCCGGGTCCTGAATGGCTTTCTTCAAAAAGTTCAACATGGATTTGAGCAGCGCTGCCCTCTGAGGGATGCACTGCACACCTGGGATATAGTAAAGCAAAGCCTGTTATTTAATCACCTGTTCGCTGTTGTACATGGGATAAGACACAGTGGCTGTGAGTTTGTTCACCTGCTCTGGGTGCGCTCACTGTGCTGCTCTGGGCACGAGGTTCAGAGTCGGTTTTGGAGCCCGTGGAAGTAGAGGGACCTGGGCTGCTCTCCATGGCAACCTCAGACACTGCAGTAACAACCATTTAGGGCAGCATTATAGTATGTACATAACATTAGTGAACATGATGCCATTAGTGGCATCGAAACGATTGTATTTTATGCTTTACGCCAACTAATTGCATCTTTATAGAAGTGACCTCAAACCAGACAGGTAGTACTAGTCCTAACACATCAGAAATTCCAGATAGTACAAACTGTAAACTGACTGTCCATATCTGTGTCCATGTCCTCAGTTTCAGCAGTTGTACTAGGCCTCTGGATCTTTGGCTTGATGACAAAAGGGCACTCTTTCCTGGACAGGTCCACTTCATGCTGCACAGACACAAAGTCATATGAGACCAAAACCATACAGCATTTACAAGGAGTCTAGTGTCTGAGCTGTCTGAGTGAGAGCAGGATATATCTTACATATTACATAGAACAAACTGCACTAAATTTTGACATTTTTATAAGTTGTCATATTTTAATGAAGAATCATTTTCAAAATGATTTAATGAGGTTTGCATTTTAGCACAGATTAACAATGAAAGATAAGATCTTAACCTTTTGAATATAGATAAATGGCTTTTAAAAGGTGCAGTAGTTTTTATTTATATTACTTCATCAACTTCATTTATATAAATCATCAATAAAACATTTAGAGCATTAAGCCATGAGCATAAAACAAATGGCTGAGAAACCATTACCTAGTTTAGAAAACCTGTATACACACTGACAGAATGGATTTGGATGGGCTTTATGTTGGTCATTTTATAGACCGTCTACATAGTCACTGTAAATCTGGGATGCAGAGCTTTTAGAAAACAGGCAGAAATTATGTGAGGTGAACTTAAGGAGCTTAAAAAAATAAATAAACATCATTCAAAATGTTGAACACACCTACGCCAGAGGACTAATCTTGAATAAATGACTAATCTTATTTAATGTACCTTTAAATACATGAAAATCTAACTCGTAGACTCTTTTGAACAGTGAACTTTGACAGACCTAACAGAAACAAACCTGGCCTGGTATTTCCACAATAGATTATAATTGTTTTAAAGGAACGAGTGGTCACACAAAATCGTGAGTTCTCCAGGGATGATGAGTGCCTGTACCTCAAGTCTGCAGATGAAGATAGAAAGGCCGCTGTGGGATTGAAAGGCAGCCATGTCCAGATTGGTAATGAGGTCCACGACACGCACTGCCCGTGTCACAAAAGTGATTTGGTCCTGCTCATCCCCCAGGAACTTGATCACCTAGAAACAGGGACGTTGCTTACAAAACTGCGTTCACGGTACAACAGATATGATGAATTAAATATGTTTAAAGAAAAATACATAAAGGAAACAAACCCTAACCTTTAACAAGGCCTCCATCATCCCACAGGAGACCAAGGCCTCTCCACCAGCATCATAACTGGCCAAGTGGTACAGGAAGGAAAACAGAGCTGTGGCAAACTGGTGCGGGTACGGCTCCATCAATGGGTCTGACATTTGCACAAAATAGAAAAGGACAAATTTAGTCACAGAGTGATTTATGTGAAATCTCATCATGGCAAGAGATTTTTTTTTTCCCCTTACCAATCATGGCTTGTATGCAGTTGCGGACCAGCACAGGCAAGAAACCGTGGTAGGAAGCTGTGCCGGTGCAGTCGATAATATTGGAAAGTTTGGGAGTCCTCTCCAAGTGGACAATAGATGTCAAAGTACGCAAAGAGGCAGCCTTTATGTCCTGTCATAAAGAGAGCACACAAGCATTCATCAAAACACTGCAGAGTTGTCTTGTTAGTTTGGTTTAGCTTCGATCAAATGTTTGAAAAATGTCAGCCATTTGCTGGGAGAGAATACAAGATTTTTCCAGGTTTGTGACTCCGTGTGACGATACTATACTTATTTTTTTTTATCCATGCATAATTCATTCTTTCAATCATCTTCATATTATATTTTGACCTGCACAGGAGTTAATCTAGAGTATATCCAAGAAACACTGGGCATGAAGAGGTGCACCTCAGACTCACCAATTGACCTACTGGCATAATTCTGGAGGTGAGAGGAAACCAAAGAACCTAGAGGAAAACCACAACATGCAAAATTCTACATAAACAGAAACCTGAGCAGAGCCAATAATCCTTACCCTTACTCAAGCACATTTTCTCTAATATCAGTCAAACACCCAAACAAATATTTCTAAAAAATTCTAAAGATTGTGGGTTCTGAGGATTTCTTTTCTTTAAAGGGTTGGTACAGCAGGCTTTTGAGAACTCAAACAATAAAAAAAAAAAAAAAAACAAGACCAAACAAAAAAGTCAAACCAATACAAAGTACAGAAACACAACAGAGAGCATCACTTTCTAACACTCATAGAACAACCTCACAGAAAAATCACTACTCATTCTCCTGCACTGAAACTAAGAGCCTACGCTGACAGCAAAAATGTTAGGAACAAACCTTCCACAGATGCACCCTATTATAATTACTTCTGTACAAATCAATTTAGAAGGCTTTGACGTTTCTCTTAGAACATCTGGCAAAGGAACACACTAATGAGAAGCTAAGAAAATACAGGATAAAGACAAGCAGAGCAAGAGAGTGACAAAATACTCAGCTATAAAGTCACTGGAGTCTTGTAATGAGCATGGCTGACAAAAAGAAAAAAGGCTATGGCTTGTTCTACACACTTCCCAACATAACGAACATGCCAGCTCGAATACAGACACTACAAAGAAATTCATCCCAGCAACAGTTCTACCTACCAGCCAGTTCTCCAATCAGAAATGAAACAAATCTTCGTTACTATGGATCTCCAGCCATTTTCAGTAGCAGAAAAAACAGGGTTCACGCACATAATTACGGATATAAACCACAGACTGTTAAATAGACTTCGGTTCATAATTCTGCATGAACGCATGCTAATTCGCGAGCATATATTTTGAAATAAAAATGTCTTTGGGCCAAAACAAGCTGTGTAGTGTATGTAGAGAAAAGAATCATACACTTCTACACACAACACGTCAAATCAAATTAAATCAGTATTAAGCGCAGAAAGGAAAATCATATTAAAGCTGAGAATGTGTGTACAAATTACGCCCTTGTTAGAACTGCACAGCAATTGTTTTATTTTTTACAGTGGCATTAGGAGCAGGAGCATCTATCTAAAGATAATGCATAGATGACAGATACAAATGTCAGCGAGAGAATGGAGCCCCTTATTACAGCCACAGCTGTATTACTAGCTCTCTAACAAGGGCTTCAGCAACATGCACTGAAGCGGAGAGAGTCTGACAAAACTGAGCTCCACAAACTGAGTTCCACAGCCAAAAACTGTCACACTAGTGCTAATGCAACATACCAAGAACTGTACACCATCACCTCACATTTATTTGTCTTTTGCTACCATGAGGTGTATGACAGATCAGGAGTGGACAAATCAGTACCTGGGCTCCCGGGAAAAACAGGTTCAACAATATGAAAATAAAACACACACACACACACACACACACACACTATTCCTTTTTCACTAGCAAAAATAAATAAATAAATAAAAAAATTTCATTCAATACCGTTTAAACATACTGCACCTCACAGTGGTAAAGCATGCTGCGATACTGTAAATGCAAACCCCAGTAACTATGCCGTGTGCTACTCATTCCAAATCCTGCCAGTGAGGAACGATTCGGCTGACAGCACGGCCAGAGAAGTTTTTACTTCGCAGATTAATTAGCACAGATATGTGGAAACACTGATGAAACAGAGCAAAATAAACTCAAGTGCAAAGCTGTCAGAGTCCAATTCACCTGCTGGAACTAAAAACATTCACCTTCTGGTTAAACAAAGCATAAATAAATTTAAAGACGTTAGCAAGACTCAAATGATATGTTTCCTGTTTGATTATGATTTCAGGACACAAATATAATGCAAATGAATTTTTTCTTGCTGAGGACACAAATATGATCAGTTTTAAAGTTGCTATGTACGCTAAAACATGAAACTGGGCAGCAGACTGGGCTTTTGATTGTCCAGAGGGCTAGTTAAAATATTTATGATTTAATACCTAAACAGAGACAATAGCTTGACGAAGGCCAAATGCTTAATTCCACCTACATATAGGTGGTTCTAACTTTTATTTAGAACCAACATAAAATGAAATGGGAATTTAAACAAATCATGCATTTATTGGCACATCCCTTTTTCCAGGTCACATGGTTAATGACAGCATGTGCGCCAGTTAAGTGCATTTCACAACTCTTTTGGGATAACAGCGATAATGCGACAGCTGGCACATTATAATTCAGGGAGTGAGGAGCAGAAATTCTCACCACCAGCTGTTTGTCTGTGATCTGGAGAACATCCACCAGCTCCTCGATCAGCCCATTGTAGAGTATACTGTTGGCTGATTCCTGGAGGGCGTTGGAGTACACTACAAAAATACAAGCACAAAAACAACCACCTCAGCACATGTGCGGTGTGGGAGCCCGACACTCTTTGATGAAAATAAATGCCACCCCTTAATTTGGCTGGAGCCTGAGAGGGCACTCACCTAGTATGGAGATGGCATGCAGTCTGGCCTGCACGGCCTGCAGTCGCTTCTTGTGGTTGGAGAAGCCATGTGCCAGGCGGATGTGTGTGAACAGCAAAGTCTGCTTGTCTTTAGGGATGTTGTACATGACCGTCAGCGACTCCATGATCTCAGACGGACTTTCCGAGATCTAAGCACACACCAGAGAAAGGCAAATAAAGCCAAGAGGGATCGATACAGACATTAAGGCTTCCAGCAAATTAACAGGATCAACGCGAGCTCACCTTATCAAGTTGTTCAATGTGGATGTAGTGTAGAGTGTTGCTGCTAGACTGTTAACAGAGTTATTAAAAATATTCATGTTTTGTGCATTTGACATGGTAAAGCCAGGACTAAAAACCCCATTAGTTATGTTTAGGAGTAAGAACTAACTGAAAAAAAGTAATTCCATACCTTTTTCTCCATTTTTACCTCAGAACTAGGCTCAGCATAGAACTCAAAGTGCAGAGTGGTGGCACTAGGTGGATATTTCTACAAAGACATGGTAGAAATCATGAGTGCATATACAAAAAAATTTTTTTAATTTTAAAGGGCTTAAAATTGGGACGGGCCAATCAACAGATACCAATGTTGTAATGAAATCATTCTAATAAACTATAATTGTGATTTTCTTAATTTAAATCTCCATGCACCGGAGAAAAAGGTTTTCATTTCATTTCATATAGGATACGAAATAGTTGTAAAGAACACATAGTATAAGCTAAAGGACACACTTTTATTTTTATTTTAAAGCTGCAGATACCCACAGAAGTTTTCCCACAGACATTTAAAATCATCCAACTTTATCTTAATCATCCGATAATAATAATCGTGCCAAGTGTCCTGCCTTGCATATTTTCCATTAATATATGTCTATGTCTGATTACACATTTACACAGAAATCAGTAAATCATGGCTTACTGTCATGGGCAAATCTCTACAGCACTCAGCCAGGCCAAAGCCATTCTCCTTCCCGCCCCAGCTCTGTGGAGAGATTGGGAAACATGCACAAAAGACATAATAGATAAAGGAAAACAACCTTTAGCCCCAATAAAAATCAGTGAACTAAAACCTGAGCAGTACATGTAATGCATGTCAGGTCTGAACCAGATCAAGCTTTTAAGTTAACAGTGAAATAGTTTTGAACGGTGTTGCACAGAGCCTGTGATGATCCTACCTCAGCCAGGTGCTGCAGGCGAGCGAGGAGAGGGCTCCTCTTGTCTGAGCCTAACCTGGTGATGTAGTTGGAGCGTTTGCTGAACACATACAAGAGGTTCAGCACAGACAACACCACCTGCATGTCGCATGATGCTAGAAGCGTGGTCAAGTGCTGCAAACAGAACAAACAGGCACATGAAGGTTAAGTGATAATACGGAAAGGAGATGGCGCTCATATGGGATGCATAAATTCTATAGTACCTCTATGGAGCTGTAGAGGTGCCGGGAAAAGCTGTACTCTATTAGCAGAGCCGTGAAGTTGAGCACTGCCAGCAGCAAGGCTTTGAGCTGTCCGTTATCTGGTCGATCACATACCAGCATCCAGGACATGTTCTCCACCGTCTGGCCCGCATCGCAGAGGATGCCGTCAAAACGGTCCAGGAGATCTACCCAGTGGTAGAGCTCACACTACCAAGAAGCAGAAAGAAGTATAAAACAGACATATTAACACTAGTATTCCTCATACAAGTGATGGGTTCTACATTTACCTTTCCAATGTTCCATGTTTTGATGTGCTGCAACTCCAAAAGCAGCTGCTCATCATTGCATCCCTTTAGCTTCTCTATCAGCGCTCTGCAGTCAGCAGGCTGAGGGGTGACAGACAAAGCGTTAAGCACATGGTTAAAGGAAAGCAGAATTTATGCCTACAATATACTGTATACTAATAAGAATCTTGACCTATGCAATATGGATATCAGAGAAGCCTGCAATATGCAAATAAGCCATATTTTTTACATAAGCATTACGTAACAACACTCAAGGGTTTTAGACAGGTTTATCAGTTTTTGTGAAATAAATAGCGAGACTGGCGTTACAGAAGAAAATAAATGCATTCCGAATGAATGCTCAAACCGTGACCCTAGACTGCCAGTCATATCACAATTGCAATATGCTATTTCTGTCCATAACATGTGACCCTAAGATGCAAATCACACTCAGAGATTAAAGGATACAAATATCTAAGCATACTGACCGCTTCAGTGGGGGTTTTCTTCAACTTGCTTCTGTCGACCTTCATGGTTACTAGTTTCTACACTCTGTTTCTGCAGTCAACAGAATTTACTTCTGTGTCAATAATCAAGTGCATAAAACAATATTTTATTGAATTACTATAAAGCATACAGGGCAATAGTAACTATGAACCACACCATATATCAGCATCTTGCATTTCTATGTACATGATCATATATGACAATTACTTACGGTAATTATTTTGGCAATTCCAACTTAACAGCATCTTTCAGATGTAATACCTAAAACAGAAAGAAAACTTGAAGAAAATGACACTTCAACACTTTCCTGCTCAGAAAAGCAAGCACCTTTTTTTTATTAGAAAAAAAACAAGAGCTAAATCACAGAGGTTCAGAGGTGAATCTGTAAATTTGCTCTCTCAGGGCTGGAGCAAATCAGCTTGTTCATGATGTGAAAGTGAGCTCGCACAAGTCGCTCTGGATAAGAGCACCTGCCCACTGACTAAATGTAAATGAATGCCATAGAAAAAGAATGAGTGCGCTTTGCTCCCTAAGTGATCAGAAAATATCTTGAGCACTGCAGTCTAAAAGCTATCACTTGTCAACGGAAGTCATCTATTGCATCTTCTCATTATGACTGTTAAACTTGCATGTGTTCCCTTTAACAGGAACGGATACACCAGCATGAAATATGGCACACTGTTAAGAAGGAAAAGAAAGTTTTTCTGTTTGTGTTCAATTTGCTGATGAGCAAAGAGTTTTCATTAGGAAAAAAAGAACCGAATCACGCCACCCTGATCCGATTTCTCCTAATCAGGGGATTAAGGCAACCCATTAGTGAAATGTAGCACTGCAGACTTTTGTGACAAATGAGAATACAGCAAGAAGCATTAAAAAAAATAAGTTACCAGAGAATGGGGGGAAAGAAAATAAAGTTTTGTCTGGGTTTTGGTCATAGATGACGTACCTAAAACCTCCCAATAATTTCGCATAATTAAACTATTTTTTTTGTGCTATGGATGGAGTGAAAGAACTCACTGACCACAGCCCCACTGAACATCTCTGGGATGAACTGGAACACCACCTGCACCCCAGACCGCTTCACCTGACATCAGTGTCTGATCTCACTAATGCTCTTGTGGCTGAATGATCACAAATCCCCAAAGCCACGCTTCAACATCTACCTTCCCAAAAGAGCAGCGGTTATAACAGCAAAGAGAGACTAAATCGGGAACGTGATGTTCAACAATCACATGCAGGTGTGATGGTCAGATGCCTTTCAACTTTCAGCCATATTGTACGTCGTATCACAAGGCACGAAGACGTTACAGGATATGAAAATAGAAAGTTTGAAAAGGGAAAAGAAAAAATATTATAGGTTAACATTTTACCCATTTAAAGAAGCTGTACAAAATTAACACCAAATCAGATGCTCTCCATGTATGTAACCTTCATGTTATAGAAACTTATTCATTAGCGTACTACTTCCAAAAAAAATGTAAAAAAAAAAAAATCATACGCTGGTTTTCAAAAAAATGATCACAGCTCAATCAGGTTTCAGTTTCACTTCACAACACTTCAGGCCCACATGAAAGGGGCTCGATTTAGCCTTGCTGGTCGTTCGCCATGATAGTACAACATAAGACAGTCTACATATAGGTGGTTCTCAAACTTTGTGTACTCAGGGAACCTTTTCCCTGTTGGTCCAAGCTGATCTTATTTCTATGAAACTTTGAGTTAACCCCAATACCACAAAACTGTAAAAATCCCAAAGAGTGTAAAAACTGAAAACATGGCACAAATACACAACTTTTTCTAAACAATTTACTAATCAGTGTGTGAAAAAAAATCAAGTAAATATAGACTCAAACCTAATGAAAGAGACATGGGAGAACTGGGACTGAAACTAAAATGGGAGACATTTCAGAGGATTGCTCATTACATTCATTAATCTATTAAATGACCTGTTATAAATAAAACCAAAAAACAAACCTGAACTATGAGAGCTGAACTTTAGGAAGTCCAAGAAAATAAAACAGACACATTGTTCGTAAAATAAAGGTTGAAAACGTAACTATATCAATGTTACAGCGTTGTTTACACGAATAACAAAGGTTTTAGTTACCAACTTAACAGTACAGCTAGCAGAAATGACTAGAGTGGACTGAAAGCTGCTCTTTTTTTGAGAGTCTTGAAAGAAACACAATGGCTATTATGCTAGCTGTTCACTCCACTGCAGCTAACGTAACTGCAATGCAACAGCAAAAAATGCACTGACGTGCGCTGTTAGCTTTTAGCTAGCTTCGAGTTGTCACCACAGTATTTCAACAAACGACGTTAAGTACACCAACTATCCAACAACCTTATTAGATGGTCGTGTAAGGAATAAGGGGGGGGAAATATTCAGAAAACAGAATACATATACACGTCGTACTCGGAATGAAATTTCAACGGCAGGAAAAAAAAACTAGCAAGCAAAATGCTACAGAATACGATGTCACTTAGCATTAGCTAGGTTTAGCTTCAACGCACAGCTAACGCAATTTAAACAGAATAATGAGCAGAAACAACAGAAAAGCGCAACGATACGATACGACAACCATGGTCGGGAAGGATGTCTAGTACAATAATTGAACAAACAGGTCTAGCTGGCGAACAGTTTAAAACAGTTAGCTTAGCGTGCTAGCTAGCGAGCGAGCCAAAAGTGCAGGCGAAAATTGATCTCTAGGATGTCAACACAAGCACAGAAATTCCTCAGGCTCCCGCGTAAATATATATACATGTATATTTCTTCCATTAGGGTTAAACAAATAAATCAAGCGCACTCCGAATACAGTGGGGGAAGAGCAAACATGATAAAACGCCGATACCTCAGTCACGACAAAAGCCGTTTCCGTCTCACCAACACGCGCTTGCTGTGTAACTCGAGTGGCCGGCTTAACACTGAGGCCTACTGACGCCTGCGATCACTAAAAATCATTTGTCCTAACACACACACACACACACACGCACGCGCGCACACACACACATGCGCGCACACACACAAAATAAAAACACATCCCTTAGCAGAGTGTGTCAAATCGTTAGTTCTACATACTCGTCCAATACAGTCTGCGTGTGTTGAAGAGAATCTCAATTTGCAGGAAAAATCGCCAGAAAGATGCTCGTACACACGGCTTCCGACATGCGCGATCGCGCCGCTCTGCTGGTTGATTCGAGTGAGAAACGCAGAATATCTCGCTGAATCATTCCGCACACAGGCCTGACACACACACACACACACACACACACACACACACACACACACACACACACACACACACACACACACACACACACACACACCTTACTGTCCTCCTGAGGACCTAACATTGACTTAACACTATGCTAGATTTAAACCATGACTTTAATCTCAATAGCCAAAGCAGACATTTATTAATAAAAACAAGATTTTAAATGCTGCAATTTCACTTAAAACAGCTTTGCTCATGGATACTAGTCCCCTCTAAGTCAAATTTGTCAGACATTCCTATAGTTTGGTCTCCACCGAGATCTAAACACACACATATATATATATATATATATACACCTCCTCCATGACTGCTGCAATAGTGCACATTAGTGTCTACAAGCACAACGGCACTGTCCATCTCAGGAAGGTCTGTTGAGTATCCGATAGAGTTGTTAAACTTAGTTGACAATTTCAAAAACAAATTCGTTTTTTTTAGGAATCATGTTGAATTTCAGACACTAACTTTCCCCAGAAGAGTTACTGCAAATCTGCACTAGGACATTTTTAACAGAAAAAGTTGCTTACTGGAGTTAAGCACCAAGTATATCATCTGAAACTGTGGAATAGTTTAGACTTGTTCAAAAACAGCGATTAATAACTCATCATTGTTTCCAATGCAAATCTATTGTGATGTAAAAGATTAATTTAATGTTTGTTAATAAATTGGAACATACACTATATGGCCAAAGGTTTGTGGACAACTGATCATGACACCTTAAGTGGTTCTACCACAAAAAGTTGGAAGCACTGTAGCACTATGTAGGACGTCTTCATGCTATTCCAGCATGACAGTACCCCTGTGCACAAAGCCAGGTCCATAAAGGAATGGAAGAACTCAAGTGGCCGGCACAGAGCCCTGACCTCAACCTGAGCACTTTTTGGATTAACTGGAACACATCCATAGCTCTACATCCACAGCTCTACATCGAAGCCTGATCTCTCTAATGATGATGTGGCTGAATAGACAAGTTAAATTGTCTTTATTTGTCACATATACATTACTGCACAGTGAAATTCTTTCTTCACATATCCCATCCTTGAGGGTTGGGGTCAGAGCACAGGGTCAGACATGATGAGGCACCCTTGGAGCAGGGGCCTTGCTCAAGGGCCCAACAGTGGCAGCTTGGCAGTGCTGGGGCTTGAACCCCTGATCCAGTCAATGACCCAGAGCCTTAACCACTTGGGCTACCACGAATTCCACAGCTACCTTACAAAACATACTAGGAAGCCTTCCCAGAAAAATGGAGGTAATGGTACCAGCAAAGAGAGACTCTGAAATCTGGGTTGTTCAAAAACACACATGGGTGTGATGGTTGTGTGCAACTTTCAGCCACATATAATAAATTAATTTTATTATTAGTCTATATTTATATATAGACATAATACTCAAATGCAATGCAATGCAAATATGCAAAATATACAAGTGTGATAGGATACAGCTCTGATCATGTGTTTGTATGGATGATGAATTATGGGATGGATGTAAGAGTGCATGATTTTAGTTTGCTCCTGTTTGTGATTCTTGCTCTGTAAATTTAAGAATAAATAGTCCACAAACATCAGTAGTAGTAATATATTGAAATAGTAATGCCAGGAGAATCATTCTCTTCAGGCAGGGGTTATGGCTAGCAAGAGGACATGCTCTTCATGAGCGGTCTCAAACATTTCCTCACTTATCTCAGAAAGAAATACCGAAATGTGCCATGCCAATATTCCCTCCTGACCACCCGCAGTGCAGTGCCCGGTTATGTAAAATAAAACAAACCCACCCTGGATCGCTATTATCAGACTGTGCGGAGCGTCTGCGTGCATTCCCCACGACACCACACCACACCACACCCCCACACCACACCACACCACACCCCCCCATCTCTCTCCCCCCCTCCTGTTCTCCTCTCCCCCCCCTCCTGTTCTCCTCTCCCCCCCCCTCCTGTTCTCCTCCCCCCCCCCCCCCCCCCCCTCTTCTCCCCTCCCCCCTTCCCCCCCTCCCCCCCCCCGTTCTCCTCCCTCCCCCCCCCCCCCCTGTTCTCCTCTTCCCCCCCCCCCCCGTCTCCTCTCCCCCTCTCCCTTTTCCCCCCCCTCCCCCCTCTCCCCCCCTCTCCTCTTCCCCCCCCCCCCTGTTCCCCCCTCTCCTTTTCCCCCCCCCCCTCTTCCCCCTTTTCCCCCCCCTCTTCCCCCCTCTCCGGCAAACCGCATATTAAAAATGGCGGTTTATACAGTACAATGTCCAGACCTTTGCGCCGCCAAAAACATTCTTGTTAAGAGCGCGGTCTGTGTAGAAATCATAGCGCCACATCCACTTCCCTTTCCCTAGACGTTACACAGAGTAGACGACATGAATCTCAGGCTCACACGTATACCCGAATTTCGTCAACTTACCTCGTCGCGTCTCAACATAACTTCACCATTTTACAGCAGCAAAGCACAGGGCGTAAATCTCGCAATATCTCGCGATATCTCACTAGCGGAGAGGCTGAAGCGGTGGTGAGGGCGTCCCCGCGCTGTGTGGCGCCATAACAAATAGGTTGCTGTATTCACTATGGCATAGCTTACAAATGTAACTAAACTTGTTGACTAAATCACTGTTATAATTAAAACGGTCTTTATGCTGGGATGTGCATCATCACTGGGATGTGGGGAACTACTACAACACTAACTGAGTGTGCCATTTAGCTCTTCTAACTATAAACACTGAACAATAATATTTAAGTGAATAATTATTAACTTAAAAGTAATTTTTCAACATTGAATTAAACAAAAAATATATATATATATATATATATAATATATATATATATATATATATATAAAATATATATATATATATATATATATATATATAGTAGTTTAATCTAGCCATGGGGGTCACAGTCCAGTGTCTTCTGTGCCGGTCCCAAGCCCTGATAAATAGAGAGGGTTGCGTCAGGAAGGGCATCAGGCATTAAACATTGCCAAATTTGATCATGCGAATCGTCAGTACGAATTTCATACCGGATCGGTCGAGGCCCGGGTTAACAACGACCGCCATCGGAAATTGGGCTACTGTTGGTCGAAGAAGTAGAGGAGGGAGGAGAGTGCGCAGACAGAGAGTGAAGAGGAAAGGTAAGAGTGTAGGATTGAGAATAGGAGCTCTGAATGTTGGTACTATGACAGGGAAAGGTAGAGAGCTGGCTGATATGACGGAGAGAAGGAAGGTGGATATACTGTGTGTACAGGAGACCAGGTGGAAGGGTAGCAAGGCTCGTAGTATAAGAGCAGGATTCAAGCTGTTTTATTATGGTGTGGATAGTAAGAGAAATGGGGTAGGTGTGGTCCTGAAGGAGGAGTTTGTGAGGAATGTCCTGGAGGTGAAGAGAGTGTCAGACAGGGAAGAAGTTAGAGATTGAAGGGGTGATGTTGAATGTTGTTAGTGGTTATGCCCCACAGGTAGGTTGTGAGTTAGAGGAGAAAGAGAGATTCTGGAGTGAATTAGATGAGGTGATGGAGAGTATTCCCACGGGTGAGAGAGTGGTGATAGGAGCGGATTTTAATGGACATGTTGGTGCGGGGAGGGGGGCACGGTGGCTTAGTGGTTAGCACGTTTGCCTCACATCTCCAGGGTTGGGGATTCGATTCCCGCCTCCGCCGTGTGTGTGGAGTTTGTATGTTCTACAGTGCCTCGGGGGTTTCCTCCCCCGGTCCAAAGACATGCATTGTAGGTTGATTGGCATCCATAAATTGTCCGTAGTGTGTGATTGTGTGATTGTGTGAGTGAATGAGAGTGTGTGTGTGTGTGCGATGGGTTGGCACTCCGTCCAGGGTGTATCCTGCCTTGATGCCCAATGATGCCTAAGATAGGCGCAGGCTCCCCGTGACCTGAGTATAGATCGGATACGCGGTAGACAATGAATGAATTAATGAATGTTGGCGAGGGGAACACAGGTGATGAGGAGGTGATGGGCAAGTTTGGAGTTAAGGAAAGGAACCTTGAAGGACAGATGGTAGTGGACTTTGCTAAGAGGATGGACATGGCTGTGGTTAACACTTATTTTCAGAAAGGGAGGAGCATCGAGTGACTTACAAGAGCGAAGGTACAAAGGTAGACAAAGGAGCACAAAGGTAGACTACATCCTATGTAGAAGAGACAATCTGAAAGAGATTAGTGACTGTAAAGTGGTAGTGGGAGAGAGTGTAGCCAGACAGCATAGGATGGTGGTGTGTAGGATGACTTTAATGGTCTGCAAGACAAAGAGGTCAAAGATAGAGAAGAAAACCAAGTGGTGGAAGCTGAAAAGGAATGTTGTGCGGAATTTAGACAGAAGTTGAGACAGGCTCTGGGTGGTCAGGTAGTGCTGCCAGATGACTGGGAAACTACAGCAGAAGTGATCAGAGAGACAGGGAGAAAGGTGCTGGGTGTGTCGTCTGGAAAGGAGGAAAGAAGATAAGGAGACTTGGTGGTGGAATGAGGAAGTTCAGGATAGTATTCAGAGGAAGAGGTTAGCCAAGAAGAAGTGGGACATGGACAGGACTGAAGAGAATAGACAAGAATACAAGGAGTTACAGCGCAGAGTGAAGAGGGAGGTGTCTAAGGCCAAGCAGAAGGCATATGACGAGTTGTACACTAGGTTAGACACTAGAGAAGGAGGTTAAGGAAGGTAGTGGAAATCTGTGAGCAGCAGTATGGCTTCATGCCCAGAAAGAGCACAACAGATGCAACTTTTGCTCTGAGAATTTTGATGGAGAAGTATAGGGATGGGCAGAGGGAGTTGCACTGTGTGTTTGTAGACTTGGAGAAAGCGTATGACAGAGTGCCAAGAGAAGAGCTGTGGTACTGTATGAGGAAGTCAGGAGTAGCAGAGAAGTATGTCAGAGTGGTGCAGGACATGTATGAGAGGAGCAGGACAGTGGTGAGGTGTGCTGTAGGTCAGACAGAGGAGTCCAATGTGGAGGTGGGACTGCATCAGGGATCGGCTTTGAGCCCCTTCCTGTTTGCTATAGTGATGGACCAGTTGTCAGAGGAGGTCAGACAGGAGTCTCCTTGGACAATGATGTTTGCAGATGACATTGTGATCTGTAGTGAGAGCAGGGAGCAGGTACAGGAAAACCTGGAGAGGTGGAGGTTTGCGCTGGAGAGAAGAGGAATGAAAGTCAGTCGTAGTAAGACTGAGTACATGTGTGTGAATGAAAGGGAGGGAAGTGGAACAGTAAGGTTACAGGGTGAAGAGGTGAAGAAGGTACAGGAGTTTAAGTACTTGGGGTCAACAGTCCAGAGTAATGGAGAGTGTGGGAAAGAGGTAAAGAAGCGAGTGCAGGCAGGTTGGAATGGATGGAGAAAGGTGTCGGGAGTTCTGTGTGATAGGAAAATATCAGCGAGAATCAAGGGGAAGGTGTACAGGACAGTGGTGAGAGCGGCCATGCTGTATGGTTTAGAGACAGTGTCACTGAGGAAGAGACAGGAGTCAGAGCTAGAGGTAGCAGAACTGAAGATGTTGAGGTTCTCTTTGGGCGTGACAAGGTTGGACAGGATTAGGAACGAGTACATCAGATTGACAGCTCATGTTGGACGTTTGGGGGACAAAGTTAGGGAGACCAGATTAAGATGGTTTGGACATGTTCAGAGGAGGGAGAGTGAGTATATTGGTAGGAGAATGTTGGACATGGAGCTGCCAGGCAGGAGGCAAAGAGGAAGGCCAAAGAGGAGGTATATGGATGGAATTAATGAGGATATGAAGCTAGTGGGTGCAAGTGTTGAGGATGCAGAAGATAGGGATAGGTGGAGAGAGATGATTCGCTGTGGCGACCCCTGAAGGGAAAAGCCGAAAGAAGAAGAAGATATATATATAATACTTTCTGTGCATGTTTGACCACATGGGTTTATTCTGGGTTCTCTGGTTTCATCCCACTTCTCAAAACATACCAAATGCCTGGACTGGATATTCTTACATACCCCTAGGGGTGGATTAGTATTTCAATGTGTGTGTGCATTGTACTATGCAGGGTTCTTCCCTCTAACCTATATCCACCTATATCCAACCCTGAATAGAGAATGATGAATGAATGTATGATGCTTTAAATGTTTAAAAATGGTCTTACCCCCTCAAAGTAAATAACTCTGCTAATAATGTCTTCCCTTTGCTGTTAAATTAGTAACAGGGTTGAAAGTAACAGCGTTTTAAATATTCAGAATGTGGATGACTAGTGTGTATGCTAGACATCCATGAGAATGGAACATTAACAACTTTCTAGTGATTTGGGTGAAGTATATTTTACAAAGTAATAATTTTTTTTATCTATAAACTGTGTATTAATAATAGTATTAGTTAAAATAAATAAATAAATAATAATGGGAGAGATTGCTGTTCTTCTTCCGATCATCTTCAGGAAATTGATATGAAGCAAAATCAGTTTGAATGGATTTATACATTAAGCAAAATAATATTATATATAAGTATTTGAATGCATTTGAATGTATTTCAAGGTAAAACTATTGAAATACTACTATATGTGCTATTACTGGTATATAGGGTTTATTTATATTTTCATTTATGGATCTGAAACATGTACATGCAAAGAACTGTGTTTAAAATATCCTCTACCTTTACTGTACACATATCTTTGCAATATTATACAAGTGGAATACAAATGGCACACAAATCATGGATTTTTCCATTTGTTTCTTTGTTCATCCTAAAGTGAAAATGAATGTCATCAAAAGACTTTAAGGCCTCTGAGAAAATCCTTGAAAACCTTTGTTTAAGTAATACCACTGTAGTCTTCACTTTGCAGTCAAAAGTGCACCTGGGATTCAATTCTACAAGTCTCTGGAACTGTACTGGAGCAAAGAACACTGTCCTTCCAAAAAATATTCCCTCTGTAGGCATTCTGATGGTGGTGATTTTCCAAGATTTATGGAGCGTCCTGATGTACTGTTTTACTTGATCACTTATTTTACTTCAGCATTTAGAAATGTAAAAATCAGTCTCTCATGGACAGATAGCTCATTACTGAGTTATATTTAGTGTTATTAAATGCACACTGTTATGACTTTGATGGTCTGTAAGACGAAGAGGTCAAAGATAGAGAAGAAAACCAAGTGGTGGAAGCTGAAAAAGGAGGAATGTTGTGAGGAATTTAGACAGAAATTGAGGCAGGCTCTGGGTGGTCAGGTAGTGCTGCCAGATGACTGGGAAACTACAGCAGAAGTGATCAGGGAGACAGGGAGAAAGGTGCTGGGTGTGTCATCTGGAAGGAGGAAAGAAGATAAGGAGACTTGGTGGTGGAATGAGGAAGTTCAGGATAGTATCCAGAGGAAGAGGTTAGCCAAGAAGAAGTGGGACATGGACAGGACTGAAGAGAATAGACAGGAATACAAGGAGTTACAGCGCAGAGTGAAGAGGGAGGTGTCTAAGGCCAAGCAGAAGGCATATGACGAGTTGTACACTAGGTTAGACACTAGAGAAGGAGAGAAGGACTTGTACAGGTTAGCTAGGCAGAGGGATCGAGATGGGAAGGATGTGCAGCAAGTTAGAGTTATTAAGGATAGAGATGGAAGGGTGCTCACAAGTGAGGAGAATGTACAGAGGAGATGGAAGGAGTACTTTGAGGAGCTGATGAATGAGGAAAATGAGAGGGAAAAAAGAGTAGAAGGGGTGAACTCTGTGGAACAGAAAGTAGATAAGATTAGAAAGGATGAAGTCAGGAAGGCTTTGAAGAGGATGAAAAGTGGGAAGGCAGTTGGTCCTGATGACATTCCGGTGGAGGTCTGGAAGTGTCTGGGAGAGGCAGCAGTGGAATTTTTAGCTAATTTGTTCAACAGGGTTTTAGAGAGTGAGAGGATGCCTGAGGAATGGAGAAGAAGTGTGTTAGTGTCGATCTTTAAGAATAAGGGTGACGTGCAGAGTTGCAGTAACTATAGGGGGATAAAGTTGATGAGCCATACAATGAAGCTATGGGAAAGAGTAGTGGAAGCTAGGTTAAGGAAGGTAGTGGAAATTTGTGAGCAGCAGTATGGCTTCATGCCCAGAAAGAGCACAACGGATGCAATTTTTGCTCTGAGGATTTTGATGGAGAAGTATAGGGATGGTCAGAAGGAGTTGCACTGTGTGTTTGTAGACTTGGAGAAAGCGTATGACAGGGTGCCAAGAGAAGAGCTGTGGTACTGTATGAGGAAGTCAGGAGTAGCAGAGAAGTATGTCAGAGTGGTGCAGGACATGTATGAGAGGAGCAGAACAGTGGTGAGGTGTGCTGTAGGTCAGACAGAGGAGTTCAATGTGGAGGTGGGACTGCATCAGGGATCGGCTCTGAGCCCCTTCCTGTTTGCTATGGTGATGGACCAGTTGTCAGAGGAGGTCAGACAGGAGTCTCCTTGGACAATGATGTTTGCAGATGACATTGTGATCTGTAGTGAGAGCAGGGAGCAGGTGGAGGAAAACCTGGAGAGGTGGAGGTTTGCGCTGGAGAGAAGAGGAATGAAGGTCAGTCGTAGTAAGACTGAGTACATGTGTGTGAATGAAAGGGAGGGAAGTGGAACAGTAAGGTTACAGGGTGAAGAGGTGAAGAAGGTACAGGAGTTTAAGTACTTGGGGTCAACAGTCCAGAGTAATGGAGAGTGTGGGAAAGAGGTAAAGAAGCGAGTGCAGGCAGGTTGGAATGGGTGGAGAAAGGTGTCGGGAGTTCTGTGTGATCAGAAAATATCAGCGAGAATCAAGGGGAAGGTGTACAGGACAGTGGTGAGAGCGGCCATGCTGTATGGTTTAGAGATAGTGTCACTGAGGAAGAGACAGGAGTCAGAGCTAGAGGTAGCAGAGCTGAAGATGTTGAGGTTCTCTTTGGGAGTGACAAGGTTGGACAGGATTAGGAATGAGTACATCAGAGGGACAGCTCATGTTGGACGTTTGGGGGACAAAGTTAGGGAGGCCAGATTAAGATGGTTTGGACATGTTCAGAGGAGGGAGAGTGAGTATATTGGTAGGAGAATGTTGGACATGGAGCTGCCAGGCAGGAGGCAAAGAGGAAGGCCAAAGAGGAGGTATATGGATGTAATAAATGAGGATATGAAGCTAGTGGGTGCAAGGGTTGAGGATGCAGAAGATAGGGATAGGTGGAGAGAGATGATTCGCTGTGGCGACCCCTGAAGGGAAAAGCCGAAAGAAGAAGAAGAAGAAATGCACACTGTTCCATTTAGAACATTCAACAACAGGAAGAGAAACGGAAATGCAATTCTCTGTGTACACTATTAGTGGCAGTAAGAAATGTGAACCGAAAGTAACAGTGGTGCAAACTTCAGTGAGCTTCAAAATTACTTTATTTTATTTCAGCCCTACTAAATATGCAATACACTATGTAATAAAAAAAAATACACTATGCAATAAAAAATGCAAGTACACTTTTGGTGAGATTATTGTTTAGCCCTCCTCTTTCCTCCATAGAATGACGTTTGGGACACAGTCTGAATTCTCATTAAATGTGTACCATTTGCAGTTGTCAGATTAATCCTCTCAGTGGAGAAGGACACAGCACAGTGCAAACCGTTCTTACATAAATATTAAACATCTATTCATTTATCTGTACCATTTATACTGCATAGGGTTGCAGGGATCCTGGAGTCTGTCCCAAGGGAAATGGCAGGGTACAGGGTGCAAACCCATCACAAGGCACAATCACACACTACAAACAATTGAAACCCCTGAAGCAAAGCAAAAGGTGCAAGGCACATGTACTAAGCATTAAGCCTACATGCTCCCCCTAAAAGTAGTACTCGTTACAAATGAAGCAGCATACATAGCTGAAGTAGACCAAGATGACCAGCAGGGGGAGCTGCAGGCAAGTGCAATACTTTACAGTAGCCAGTTAATCCAGCCAGATGTACAGATTAGGTTCACATCTAACAGGCCTATATATACAGTATAGATGATTGTCTTGCACATGAGAAAACCTTCTAGTATTCATGGATTTCAAATGCCACTATAGCCTGTGGATCAGTAAGTCTGTTTATAAATCCGAACAGGATCCAAAACGGCATACTACAGTATGAAACAGGTACTACATAATCTCTACTAGTGTACTACTTTGAATATTTAGTATGGTACTATGCAGTTATCTGCCTGTTTTTTGCAGAGTCTATTGTTTTGAACCATGGTCATGGAAGGCCAAAAGGATCACATTTTTCTATAGGAAAATGGTACTTTTATTTATTATATTATTAAAACTGCCATTTGGCTGTGTTTACTCTGTAAATTATTTTCGTTGGCTTTATCTAAAATGATAATCTTTTGGAATGATCTAAAATGTGTTAAAGGTGCTTTTAGCGTTTAGCTTTTTGTTATACAATGTTTTCTAAAATTTCAATTCTAGCAGTCACTGAATTGAATAGAAACTAGGCCCACTCTCAAATGCTACGGTGTTTTTGTACTGCTTAAAACTGTTAAAAACGCCGTTTTTAACGCTGTAATAAAAGTAAAACAGTCTTAGTTGGGGTTTTTTTTTTTTTTTTTTTAAAGAACAATATGACCCTTTCGGCGTTCCATAGACAGGCGCCATGTTGCAGCAGCGCCTCATGCAGCCTCAAGCGCCTTAGGTTTGAGTTGCCCGTAGCAACGGTAAAAAACCTCCGCACGTCCCCATGCCTCACTTCCACCTCGGTGTTTTGTTCAGCTACATACCGGCAATCTAATCGATTTAAAACTAATATTAATATGTTTCTGGATTGAATTTTGTATTTTCCGAACACGTTAGACCAGCTATTACGCGCAGGTACGTTAGTATGATTACGTTAGTAGCTTTTTGCTAACTATCTAGTCATCAGTTTCATTGTATTGCATTATAGCTTACTGTATTATGTGTATGGCACTGAATAATAACTCCATTATGACTGACTACTCATGTATGATGAAACTTTAACTCATACTCGTTTTAAATAGTTTCCCCAAAGGACAACACGTTAAGTAGCCAGCGGTCAATGTGGGCGATAAGCAGCCTGGTCCCTGCCCGTTTCCTCACCCTTATTGCCCACCTGGTTATAGTCATCACCATATTCTGGTCAAGGGTGAGTGTCCTTCTGTAGGGCTGAGCATCATTAATTACATAAGTACATAAACAAATCATTGCTCTATAAAATATATAAGTATAATATGTAGCTCAGCAAATATTGTTTTGCTCAATACAATATGTCCTATTGACTATATTTATGATGTGATCATGCTAATCTTTTTGTGTATGGCTGTGCTACAGGAAAACAATGTGAAAGCTTGTCTGCCACTGACCTATACAGTTGAAGAATATAATGTAGAGGATATAAGGTAAAAGTTTGTTGAGAAAGATGTCTAGTCATACACATTACATCAACACCTGCTCAGTTGACAAGTGCAAAACAGAAAATACAAAAAAACAACACAAGACAGTACAGGACATATAGCGCAGAACAAATGTGCAAAGCGCATGTACAAAGTGCTCAGTGATGGAGACGAGAAATGGAAGTACACAAAACAAGTTAAACAATCAGAAACGAGCATTCACATACAGTATCTTAATTTGCCAGGTTGTCAGCATTTCCCAACTTCAACGCAGTTCGGATTTCACTTTGCCTGATGACCTTCTGTCTGCCTATGACCTTCTCTGCATAAACCCCAGAGAATTTACAATTTAAACTATACTGTAAGCTCAGGTTGAAAGGGTAAGATTTGGTCAGATTTGGGTAAAAACAGGCACTTTCCCTGACCCTACACACATCTCATAGGTAAAGGATATTAAGCTATCGGGCTAATTCTACACAATTAGGGAAAAAAAACAGTGTAGAGAACTTGGGGAACTGGGTAATGATACAAACTCCAAGGATAAAACAGATTTCATAGTTTTCCACCAAATTATAGATCAAAACACCAGATACACTCCATGATAATATCAGACTCCAACACCAGCATGGTAACAGAAGGAGTTTATCAGTAGCGTTTGTGTGGATAATTCTTGTGTTGGCTTTGTGTGTTATAATTGTAATACTCCTTTTTCATTTTCTTTTTTCATTCTCTCTTGTGTGCAGGCTGGTGGTGGCCTTATCCGTGACCCTGGGTCTATTTGCTATAGAACTAGCAGGGTTTTTCTCTGGAGCTTCCATGTTTGACAACAGTCAAGGCCTTTTATGTATCCTTACCTGAAATATCATCATTACAATATATCATCGCTGCTGAATCAGAAACTATGTGGACTTTGGCTATTATATAGAAAGAACATACACTGATCAGGCATAACATTATGAGCAGTGACAGGTGAAGTGAATAACACTGATTATCTCCTCATCATGGCACCTGTTAGTGGGTGGGATATATTAGGCAGCAAGTGAACATTTTGTCCTCAAAGTTGATGTGTTAGAAGCAGGAAAACTGGGAAAGCGTAAGGATTTGAGCGAGTTTGACAAGGGCCAAATTGTGATGGCTAGACCACTGGATCAGAGCATCTCCAAAACTGCAGCTCTTGTGGGGTGTTCCCAGTCTGCAGTGGTCAGTATCTATCAAACGTGGTCCAAGGAAGGAACAGTGGTGAACCGGCGACAGGGTCATGGGCGGCCAAGGCTCAGGCCTGGTTCTGATAAAAGGTGTCAGAATACACAGTGTATGGGGGGTGGGGTGGTGTTTGGTCCCCCTCTTATAGGCAGGTGGTCATAATGTTATGCCTGTTCGGTATATATACACACACACACACACACACACACAAACACACACACACACACACACACACACACACACACACACATGTGAGAGCCTTATTAAGGTGTGGTGACACGACAGGCCTAGAAAATGATCATAGTAGGATAAAGGTAATCAGTCAGAAGAACATTGTATTGATTTGTTCCGTCGTAGGGGACATGGGGACCCAAACCATGGAAGCAAAACCTTCCCCAAATGCACAACAGGTCCACAGAGCCTCCTCACTGCAGTGGTCAATTATTTAACCCTGCATGTGTTTTCCACTTGTCATGAGTATAATAATCTGACCATATCTCTTTTTCTTCATCTCTGTAGATCAGTGTTTATTCACCACTCAGCTCTTAAATGTGCATTCATCTTTGTAATGAGGGATTTATGCACTGCAAATGTCTCTCTCTATGTACCGATTTTGTTGACAGTCTGATCACGTCCGGCATTTACATTCTCTACTGCTCTTCTATTTTTCCTCACATATCACACAAGCAGCTTGCTCATTGAATGTGCACTTTCCATCACAATTTCCTTCTGTATTTAATGACACCTTTCTCATAGATCTAAATACAGATGTCGCTTTGATCATTGTTGAAAGAACTCCATCTTGATCCCAAACCCGGGTCCGTGGATTGCCATTGCCACAAAGCATGACAGGATGGTGTCTATTACGCATTACACCAGTCTGCTAGGTTACTTCCTTGACAGTGAATATTCAGCTACAGCTTGCCATGCAAGCGGCTCTGTTGCACTGCTTTTCTTTCTCTTTGAGCAGTGGACTTGCAGCATCTACTGGTGGATCTTTGGCTTCTGCAGGTGAGTTTTCTCCTGGGGTGTAACAATGCCACTGTCTGTGTATCTGTTTAGTGCTTCAAATTATCCATGTTTCTATCTGTGTTTGGATTTAAATCCAAAGCCCTGAACCAGAAGCATTTTCCAAATGACTGAAATTTTTTAACCCTACCACAGTATACCCTCAGTATTTTCAAACAAATTGAAGACCAAGCAGTTACTAAGTATGAATGACTGATGCAGTATGTACATGTTAATGAACATAGTCTCTATACTAACCTCACCATTCTCATATGCCTCAATGAAAGTAAAAAGCTCCCACTCGCACCCCTCTAGTCTCAAATATGTACATATTTATATTCATCTTTTTTTCACCTATTTGTTGTGTACTGTATATGCAAATATATACCTTTGTCCTGAAGCTTTCTCCATCTCTTTCGGCTTTTCCAGTGTAATCCCAGCCTTGTATGAGATGATTCTGCTTATTGCTGTCTTTGGTCTGAAGAAGAAGCCACTGTGAATTCATCACTGCGAACATAATAAGTACAGTATTACCTGTTGTATATATAAAATTAGACAATGAATTGTTGTTGTTGTTTCGGCTTCTCCCTATCTGGGGTCGCCACAGCGGATTATTTATTCCGAATGTTTCGATTTGGCACAGGTTTTACGCCGGATGCCCTTCCTGACGCAACCCTCCCATTTTATCCAGGCTTGGGACCGGCACTGAGAGTCAACTCTTCAGTGGCTGGGTTAGCACCGTGCCTGGGAATCGAACCCAGGCCATGGCAATGAGAGCGCGGGATCCTGCCATGGGATCAGCAGGAAGCAAAAATTAGAATATGAATAATTTCTTCTTCTTCTTTTTATTATGATGATGATGATTATTATGATTATTATTATTATTTTTAGTTTCAGTGTTCTAGTTGTGATTGAATGAATATCACTCTAAGTGGAAAATGACTGGTGAGAAATTTATGCCTTATGTTTTATATGTTGCATCAATAATTTGTACTTTTTTTAAAAATAGATTTTGTAATAAAATATTTTATTAGCACAAAGTGTTTCATAAACGTTTCAGGGTGTTTTCATACTTTAGTGTTTACTTCATGTTAACTTCAAACAATCACGTTAACCCCAAACTTGTTTTCAAGATGCCCAGAGATCAATTTTCAGATCAATTTTTGACCAAATGTGGATTAAATGTTCAAAAAGCCTGAAGAAAATAAAAATCAAATGTGTCAGAATTATTTGAGTTGCAGAGGTAAAGCCCAAGGAAGTAAGAAAGGCACTTGTTTGGGAGCCCCTTCATGTGTAAAGTGGTGGACTGCTTCTTTTCAGGAAATGCATAATCTGTGTAGCTCTTACCAGCATTGGAGTTTTCAGTGAGGTGTTGTGGTCCTATTTGAAATACTTTCTGGAATCTATACTACAATATACACAGACCAATAACTTTATTAGAAATGCTTGTAAACCTATGCATTCATGTAAATGTCGCATCAGCCAATCATGTGGCAGCAGCATAGGTGACATTTACATTAAACATCAGAATGAGTAAAAGTGTCATCTCAGTGAGTTTGATCATGGCATGGCTGGTTTGAATAGTTCAGAAACTGCTGATCTCTACAGAAGCTCTAGGATTTATATGTGAACACATAAAACATCCAGTGAGCAGCAGTTCTCTGGGTGGAAATGTCTTGGTGATGGTAGAAGTCAGAGTCTGGTTTAAGCTGACAGGAAGTCAGTGGTAACTTAAATAATGACTCTACAACTGTGGTGAGCAGAAAAGCATATAAAAACACAGAAAACACCTTGAAGAAACTTGAGGTAGATTGGATAAAGACCAGGCAATGTTTTTCCAGTTGTCAGCTCATCCAGTTTAGATGAGTCTGTGCTCACTACAGCCTCAGATTTGTGTTCTCGGCTGACTTCAACATCAGGGCATTTCCTACTACATAGCCGCTGCTCAATCAGTGTTTTATTGCTAATTAAACAGCTGTATAAATGAGTAAGTATACATTCGGTGCTAATAAAGTGGACAGTAAGTTATCATTGCATGGTCTACCACAAGTGTGTGCCACAAACGTGTCGTATTAAAAATCAATAAGTTGATGATGCAAGTACTGTGTGTGTGTGTGTGTGTGTGTTGCTAAATTGCTGTGTGACAGAGCACTGGGTCTATGGAAGTATAATAGTGCCAAAATTCATGAAAGCAAAATAGAATATTGAATCACATGAACTGAATAAAAACTTGTCACAAAAAAGAAGTTTGAACTTTTCTGCTTTGCAATTTGATCTGAATGAAAAAAATCCTTACAGCATTTACAAAAAAACAAAAACAAACAATCTTCATTATTTTGCAACCTCACAAATTCAGGTTGAAAAAATTCAAGTATTGAATTGAATAAAGCATCAGGTGGTCATAATGTTATGCCTGGTCGGTGTAATTTATGTTTAAAGCTAGCGCTTACACAAAATATGGTTTGTTAATTTGTCCTTTGAACAGTCAGACTTAGCCAAGATTTAAGAGATAAAATGCTACTTAACATTTCCTCATTACCTGTTGCAAGAGTTCTCAGCAAATCCTACATTTATTTATTTATTCATTCATTCATTCATTCATTCATTCATTCATTCATTCATTCATTCATTTATTTATTTATACATACATGGTTTGCAGTGGGGGCATTGGTGGCTCAGTGGTAGGTTTCTCGCCTATCATGCGGAAGGCCCGGGTTCGATTACCAGCCACTGGATGCAGTGCCGGTCCCAAGCCCGGAAAAATGGGAGGGTTGCGTCAGGAAGGGCATCCGGCGTAAAACATTCACCCAGTTGTTGTGCGGACCAGTTGGTCCGCTGTGGCGACCCCGAACAGGGAGCAGCCGAAAGCAACTTCTTCTTCATACATGTTTTGCACTGGATCTGTGTGCTTAAAGGACATGAAAACTTTCTGATGCCAAGTTAGCATGAAGTACTCATTTAGATTTATAGTTCACATACTAAGACCCTCATGCTTCTATTAAAAATAGCCTTGAGGTTTGTGACTTTTATGCTTTGACACTGAACCTACTGAAGTTGTTACTACAGTTAAAAGCCCAATTTGCAGGTCACTTGAATGATATGGGTTTAGTTCAAATGTGCTATGAATGCGATACAAAATATTTTGATGCTGCTTTTTAATAGAATGTAATTTTCTTTTCAGGAATAAAAAAGTATTTATGGAAATTAGATTATTAAAAAAGTCAATAAATTAATAAAGATGATGGTATATATACAGTGAATATAAAAAGTTTACACACTTTATTTTCAAAATACGGTTTTATTTTTTTGTGATTACTCAATATTAATTTTGATTTTTGAACTTTTTGTATTTAAAAATAAAGTGTAAAAAACATGTGCTGCCAAAATGTATACATTTCTGCTTGTTTTTTTTGTTTTTTTTTACTTTGAGTTACACTATATTGCCAAAAATTTTGGGACACAAGTTTTGGTCTTCGCCCCTTAGTTCCAGTGAAAGGAACTCTTAATTTTTCAGCATACCAAGACATTTTGGATAATTTCATGCTCCCAACTTTGTAGGAACAGTTTGGGGATGGTCCCTTCCTGTTCCAACATGACTGCGCACCAGTGCACAAGCAAGGTCCATAAAGACATGGATGAGCGAGTTTGGTGTGGAGGAACTTGACTGGCCTCCACAGAGTCCTGACCTCAACCTGATAGAACACATTTGGGATGAAATAGAGCAGAGATTGCGAGCCAGGCCTTCTCATCCAACATCAGTGCCTGACCTCACAAATTCTAGAGGAATGGTCACAAATTCCCATAAACACACTCCTAAACCATGTGGAACGCCTTCCCAGAAGAGTTGAAGCTGTTATAGCTGCAAAGGGCAGGCCAATTACTTATTACATTCATGTGCATATAAAGACAGACATCCCAAAACTTTTGGCAATATAGTGTATTAATCTAAATCTGAACGCAAATAATCTAATGTTTAACAAAGAGCTGAATATATGTATATGTCTGACACGTACCGTTATATATACCAGGTGCTGATTAATTTTCTAAAACCGGAGCTCTGATAACGGTTCTGATAATTGCATGAGATGATGAGATATATTAATGCAATTTTCAAATAAGTTTTATTTTCTATAGTAACATGTCATTAACAGGGACTTTTATGGAGGATGTTCTACAAAATCTAAGCCTAATAATAAACGAATAAGAAATTGTGTAGTTATTTAACAAAGACAAATATAACATAATAACACGTTCTAAGACATTGAAATATTTCACTTCCTCTTCACATCAGGCCGCATCACACCACCACATTGTGGATTATTTTCCAACACTGTGTTTTATTCCGGACATAATGTAACTTTGCTAGTCATTTATCTTATAATAATATAAAGGAAGCCAACACTTTTTGAGAGGGCCAACAAATCTCAGATTTCCTCTGGTGGCTCCCATTTATGTACCCTGGTCTTTCTTGAACAGATCAATACTTCCATTTTGAGGAAATCCTGCCCTCATATTCTCTAGATAGTCCAACCACTTGTCACAACTTAAATAACCCATACAAATCAATAAACCAACTTGAGCCAAGTGGCAGCATGGTTGGCTCATTAATGAGCTCCAGTGAGTGTATATACACAGCCCATTTCCTTTGCACCTGTCCTCTCACATATTACGCACACTCATTTCTTTCTCCTTTGTTATTTCTGTCTTCTGCTTTGCTGTGACGCACCTCTGATTCTGACCCCTCCTCTCTCTGCACGTCTCACAGTGAGAGTTCTCTCCACCTTAGGCCAATTAGTGTCAAGCAGACACTAACAACGTCAATGACCTCTGGCTTATAATTAAGGCCAACTGGAAGGAGCTAGGCATCCTGACAAAAAAAGGCATATCTTGTGACTGTACAGGAGTGTTCTGCCATCAGCACTGGAGCGTATTATTGCACGGTGGGATGTTTATAATGCGTTGACTGACTGCAAGATTTGAGTGAGTGAGTATTAATTTGTATTATTACAATGCAACAGGTTTCCTATATCAAATCATTTTCTTAGAGAAAGAACAAAACGGTTTTTTTAGTTAACCAGTTCTCTGTGTAGATCAGTACTCATGGTGTGTAAGAATACACTACTGCTAAAGCCTCCACACAAACCACCATGGGATGGGAACGTCATAATCCTTCTTCTGCACATGAACTTGCAGACCAAGAATTTCAGCAAAGTCATGAAGTGGCTATATGATAGCATTCCATTTAAATGCCAAAGTCATGTGGCTATCCTTCCCTTTCTTCTGCTTGCCTCGTGTGCATCAGACCTCATATACACTTTGGTATTATCCATCTTGCTTCCTCCAAAATCAGCTATAGACTTCAATTAGCTCATTTCTTCTATTGATGGCTGTTTGGAGATTATATTTTGTGGAGATATTCATGGCTACTAATTTGAGTTTCCATGCTGTCCATTGCTCTGAGGTTTACACATCACTCGCTCTCTGGTGACCTGCAGGCCTGTGAATATGTGCCACTAGCATGGTTGAGCAGTTCTCCTTCACCACAATGCGTTCAACACCACTGAGCTTTTGAAGTCCTTTATCCCCCACTGTCTCCTGACTAGCTGGGCTGTCTAAAGGTGTTGAGTGGTCTCCCTCGGTATACTGCTGTTGTCCACTGTTGAGCTTGCTACCCTCTGGACTGCTACATTCTCTCACCACTTCTGTAATATTTTCCTCATGTGTCACTGACTTGCTGCTAGTACTAAATGCTGCTCAAAGCTAACCTATGTTAGCTTGATTGCTAGAACAGATGCTAGCTGAAGACATTTGACACCCTGAGTCAGGTTATCTGCACTGTGGGTTTGGAATTTTTATGAGATATATCCAAATATTGTCACTTTACTTGGCTTTGTAGAAAGTGCCAATACCTGACATACATTTGGGATAGTAGATCAATTCAGGGAGGAAATGGCCAAGATGTTGCATCCACAAGTGAGAGCAGCAGTGGAAACCAAATTCTCCAAGGCCACTTTGGGGTCATGAGCCAGACTCTGCCCAGAGAGCTTGGTGTGGGATCCCACCCTTGTACTGTAAGACCTGCCTTAATGAATCCATGAAAAATGCTAACCTGAAATAGGCCTTCCTAAAGACTGCTTTATTTTATCAGCAAAATGATAGAGAGAACATCGCGCCTTGATGATGAGCTTTCTTTGGCAGTGTTGGTGGCCGCATGGCTTCTTGTTGTTGCAACCAGGGATATATCACCTACATTAGTTATTTTTAACTTTATTTATTTTTAAGTTCTACACACGATTTGTTTGACTTGTTTTTAAATGTTTAATGATTTGGGAAAAAACACTAGCTATAAATGTTGCAAGGATATGTAATAACAATCAAAGTAATTTTAACAAAGTACTATAAATAACAAAAAATAATGTCAGAAAAATATCTGTCATGTCTGCTGTTGATATGTTTTAAAAAGATTTACAACACAAGTATGTAGTCATATCAGCGGAAATTGAGTCATTAGTGTCCCAGTGTGTGGTGAATAAGGGTCTTTACCAGTGCTCTAGTTGTGTACATGATATAGTGGCTCGTGACCAAGGGATCTAGGGAGACACAACCGAGGTCAATCTCACTGCCCCAACAGTTAGGATAAGTAAAATCGGGCATAAATTATGTACGAAACTGGGGTTGTCTGAACGCAGATAACCACTGTCATTAGCAAGCAATCACAATCCAGTATAATCTCAGCAAGCAAAAAAAGTGAGGATGGCTGTATGTATGTACAATGGTATTTGTATATATACTTTCACACAGTAACGTTGTTAAAAGTCTTTGCATTCACACTCACACACACACACACACACACACACACACACACACGCCCAAGAAGGCATTCAGATGACTCTCACTGTGCCTGGGATTATTTGGTGTTCATTGAACAACAATTACATAAGCATTCTATTAGACAAAAAGACTAAACTGAACAGAGCTGTGAAATAATCAATAAAAGGTCTCCAAATACTCCATATACAGCGGATAAGCCACATAATCCAAAAACTAGTTTAAACTCTATAAAAGCTGATGTATTGTTCAGAGTTTCGTTGGGGAGAGCTGATTATTTTTCTGCAATACCACACAATGAACAACAGGGAGCAGCAGTATGTGTGTTTATCTTATGACATCTCCTTGCAGACCATTTGCATTTACTTGACAAGAGGAAATCAATCCATCTGAACCCTAAATGTTAATCAGCCCTGTGCCTCATTTGCAACCAAAATATTTCATGATTGGAATACATAAGCTACACAATGTCCAGCCTGCCTATCGAAAACTGTTCAAATTCAAAAAATATGAATTGCTCAAGCCAATTACTTTGTCCCAAGAGCACTTTGCTATGGGATTATGAATATCATGCTACCGAACTGAATAATGCGTAGAGCTCAAATATGTTAACATTATATTTTGGACTTTCCTTTTATCTATGTGTGTCATATATAGAAATAAATAATATAGACCGAGAGATATTTAAGAATACAGATACAAAAACAGATAGATGTACCTCATGAGATTAAACAATATAGTGTCTTCTCAAAAGTAGTACACTATAAATCATTATGTCCTGTGTCTATTTTTATTACTTTTCAACCTCAATTTGATGTATCCCCCTCCGTCACCCTTGCTGTCCATCATGATTCTAGTTTCTATCGAATGACCTAGCAGAAACTGACCTGACACATACAGTCTTACATGTAGGATTGTTTTATTTGGCCCCGATTCCCTCTGTTGCGACGATGTATTATGCTTAGTGCAACCATTATAATAAGCACACTTGGGGTAATTAAGGCACGGACGGGCAGCAGACAGCGGTGGCCCGGGGACAGCGCCACACTATAAATCACAAACTCCTGGTTCCGCCTTCTCAAGCGTGGCCGATCACACACACCCAGAAAGCAATTCTGCCAACCTGCGTTTGCACATTTGTCTTCATCAGCCACTGGTTGTTTAGGGCCCGGCTGCATTCGCTGGTTCCCATGGCAATCAAGCAGGCCAAAGATATCAAATGTGTCCATTTCACTGTCAGTAATATCATGACATTTGAGACAAGTTTGCAAATGAACAGCATTGTGAATGTAAATAAGCAGGTGGTGATTGGACAAATGGAAAGGTGAGCTAGCAATTCAGCAGGCACTAAAACTGAATGAGAGATTAATTCAATTATGGTGACTTCAACTATATTTGGCACACAGGTTTATTTGAAATGTTGAGACCATAACTCTGTTTATCTTTCTTCACTTTGTAGTGGAACATTAAGGCATTAGTGAGACAGATCTGTCCTGCAATCTGTAAAAGCACTAAAGTCAGTTGTATAAGTGTTACTTTTCACTTTAGATTTATATAATGATACAAAAGCAACTGTAAAGTTAGTTCAATAGATGGACAGACTAGTTTAAAAGAAAGAACCATACAAGGTAAGCTAAGGAACCTAGACTCTTCAGTGTTTTTCTAGACGTGTGCCTAATACAGACAGCTGTCAATCACATGCACCTGAGTCCTGTGAGAGAAAAAGAAAAGCCAGCAGGACAAAAAGGTGTGTTTGTGATGCATTTCTTTGTGTGTGATTAGACTGCACAAGGAGGATCTAGAGCGGCTCGGCCTCCAAGGGACAGAGAGGCAGAATCAACCGGTGGAACAGGAGATTCAGTCAGACAGAACACGAAACCTAGGAGAGGCCATGACACATGACGGACACTGAGAGGCCATGAGAGGTTGTTTTCTTCTCTTCCTCAACATGTTATCTATTCTGATCAAGCAGTGCTGGAGCATTGAGACAGTGGGGCTGCAAGTCCATCTAAATGAAACTTTTTTTCCTGAGTTCCAAGCATGATATGATAAAGAAATACACAAATAAAGAAGAGTAACTGCGTGCCATTCTCAGCTCAAACACCATCATATAATATTTGTCCTTGCTCACACTGTTAGGCCTTCAAGGCAGGTTCATCTGGGTAATCCTTGTGTGCTGAATGATGCCCAAGTGCCAAAATTATTTGATTGGTCTTTTCAAATTAAATCACAGCACAGTTCCTCTTAATCTGTAAGCAGTTTTAGTCCACAAGCTTAGATAAAGGCCTGAAATCAAATTCACTGCACATGCAGGCTCTAGGGAGAGACACCAGGGGAGCCTACTTGGAAACAATAGGAGAATGAAAGCAAACATGCATAAGAAAGCAGATAAATTGCCGGAGGAAAGGATGAAACTTTGTTTTTAAAATAAAAGGATGGACTGGAGACTTTGACCTCTTGGTGCTTGTTGGATTAAGACAGGGAATTTTCATACATTCATGAGAAAGTTAACTAGATATCTAGCAGTTTAATTGCAATTTTTAAAGAATGTGTAATGCAAATTAAAACTACAGGATGCAGGATTTAGGAATTCTGCCCTCTCTGCCAAAAAACCCCTCACAATGCTGTTGTTTTAGCTCCCAGGTGGTGCCACAGAAAAGATCATGAGCTTGATTTCTGACGATGCAGCAGCCATTTGTGGCCAAGAGCCAAGGGAACAAAATTGGTCATACTCTCTGTGTGGAAAGGGATGGTATTACTCTCTCTCCTGTCAATTACAGCAACACTAGTTAATTGTGTGCATCTGTGAGCTCATGTATGTTGACAAGGTTGAATAGCATTTTCCTGAAAATGTTTCACTGCCCTGTGATGCAGCATAAGCTGCAGTTTGGTTGGCTTCACGTGTCTCAGAGGAGGCATGTATTAGCCTTCACCCTCCCCAGTTGGTAGCTGTTGTGTGATAGGGGAGAGCTGGCTGGTGGGTAGGACATAGCAGGTTAGAAAATGCTATAGTAACATGGGCCTCAATCTACATTCTGAATGGATGACTACGTAGCAAAGACACCATTGGTATACTGATATACTACATAACCACAATAAGTTCCTTTCGGCTGCTCCCTGTTCTGGGTCACCAAAGCGGACCAACTGGTCCGCACAACAACTTAGCACAGGTTTTACGCCGGATGCCCTTCCTGACACAACCCTCTCATTTTTCCGGGCTTGGGACCGGCACTGCATCCAGTGGCTGTGGTTTGGGCATTGGCTGGGAATTGAACCCGGGCCTTCCACATGATAGGCGAGAAGCCTACCAATACATTATATAATTACATATGCCACTATTAGGGTCATTATCCATCATGTTATACCAGAAATGTGGGCTTAGGGTCCTTGAGACAAGTTTCAGACACAATCTCATTGGCTGTATCTAAGCTGTTTTTCTTTTTAAACCAAAAAATCCTGAGCACACTAGGTTTAATTTTTTCCTCATTCACTGCATCATTTCATTACAAATGTAATAAATGGTGAATATTTCGATGTGAACTGTGAAGTCGGAACATTCTTCTTGGCATGCTGAAAAAAATAGCATGCTAAAAATCGAACAGATTATCAAGATATTTTTCTGCTTCCTGTCCTTACAACAGACCTTTTCATGAGTGAGAATTTAAATTTCAAAGCAGAGGAACTCTTCCTGAGTGCAGTGATTCCTGCTGGAGCTCTGTTTCATACACACTGCATTTTTATACACATTTAAAAACATGTTTGCATTTACATAGATTGACAAACTGTATGCCTAGACATGCGCACACACACACACACACACACACACACACACACACTCCCAACCACCCCCCACACACAACACATACAGCCACCCACCCACACACCTCCTCTTGAATATCTGTATCAAAACATACAAATGCAGAGTGAATCCACAAGAATCTCAACCTTAATGTAAATTGAATTATAAATTAGGAAAAAATAAGTGTTCCAAATAAATATACCTATCAGAGACTGACAAACAATGCAGTTTCTTCCATAGGATTATCCAAATGCTGTCCCATTTAAGGACCTGTGAGGACATTCCTTCGATATAAGCAGTTACATCTACTACTACTACTACTACTACTACTACTACTACTACTACTACTACTACTACTACTACTACTAAACATTATGAATGACATGGCGGTGCAGTCAGTTCTGTGTCACCTCACAGCTCCTGGGTTCAGTCCTGAGCTCAGGCTGCTGTCTGTGTGTTGGTTCCCACATTCTCCCCATGCTCATGTGGGTTTCCTCTGAGTTCTCAGGTTTCCTCCCACTGACGAAAAACATACAGGGGAATGGCTCCACTAAAGTGGTCACTATTCAAGGTGTGTGTGTGTGTGTGTGTGCATGGCATTCTACAATGGATTAGCATCAAATTTCTAAATATTTCAGAAACAACCTAATTTCAAGCTTGTCTTGTTCTTTTGGCAGATAGTTTTGCTTATTTCAAGCATCTAGAAAAAAAGGTCAATTAACTGCCGAAAGAATAAAACAATTTATGCTAAATAAATATGAAGAAGTATGTTTGATGCTCTTATATTTGTTCTATTTGTATATTTATTCAGGATATCTTTATTTGCTAAGATAAAATCTTGAGAGAATAAAAGATTAATATTATGCATATTGCCACACAGAATTATGACAGTGCATAACTTTTAACAATAAAAATATTAATAATAATAATAATTAACAATATACAAAATAAAGTTTCTATGCATTTTACTGAACACAAAATCAGCTTACAGGAAAAAACAACAACAAACAAACAAACACATACACCGATCAGGCATAACATTATGAACACTGACAGGTGACGTGAATAACACTGATTATCTCCTCATCATGGCACCTGTTAGTGGGTGGGATATATTAGGCAACAAGTGAACATTTTGTCATCAAAGTTGATGTGTTAGAAGCAGTTTGACAAGGGACAAATTGTGATGGCTAGACGACTGGATCAGAGCATCTCCAAAACTGCAGCTCTTGTGGGGTGTTCCCGGTCTGCAGTGGGCAGTCAAAAGTGGTCCAAGGAAGGAACAGTGCTGAACCGGCGACAGGGTCATGGGTGGCTAATACTCAATAATGCAGTTGTCAGAATATGCAGTGCATGACGGGTCAGGGATGTTTTGACAGCAAAAGGGGGACCAACACAAGATTAGTGGTGGTCATAATGTTATGTCTGATTGGTGTAGATCCTTTGTTGATCTACATATCCCATAATTCTGTGTCTCCAGCCTGTAGAAAACACTGGGGAGCGGACAGTTTGTGTGAAAAGAATTTTAAAATGTTTTTGACTTACCATTTTATTTCCAGTGAGAAATAGCTGGTGTAGTCACAAAATATTTGTTCTGTCTCCTCCATCTCTCCTGTTCTGCTGCACCACTTGGGAGCCTAGATTAAGAAAAATGACTTCTTATTTTCTGTGACAAAGATTTTTGATAAAGAAAAGGGTAAGTTAATATCATTGAAATACAAGGAAAAGGTAGCAAGCATTGTAGCAAGTCTTAATTAATACCAATCATCTCTATATCATCTGTCTAGGTATAAACCAGTGAGCCACCCAGTAAAAAACAAACAAAAAAAAAATCTGGATGTAATACACATATTATTAAAAAACAAAAAACAAACAAAAAAAAAACAAGAATACAACAAAAATGCAATACAAACTGATTTACAGCTGAAATACTCAAATTTAACTTTAACTCCAACTCTGCTGTGAATTTTTTCTTTTCCAGGGTGCTTATGTATGTATGTCTGCTACATGGGAATAAGGCAATTTAAACAGAGATGCACCGAGGCTAACACCTGAGCAGAATAATAAAGAACAGACATGATTTCAACATGGTTGATTGAAATTCTGTTCAGTCAGATACGCTGCAAACACTATAGAGCACGCTTACTTGACCTTAGTCCTTAACGTGCAACAGTGTCTTCAGGCTTCACTCCAAGCAGAATTCTGAGCCACAGAGTCCAATCAATAATCATTTGTATAAATCTTACACAAGCCTGTAAATCCTACAGACACTGACAGTTCTGATGACCAGGGACCAGTGGTGTCTTAAGGGTATATCTGACTTTTTTTGCATCTAAACCTCACAGCTCGATAATACACCAACCTAAGTGCTTTAAGACATGTAGGCTACATGTGCACATCAGCTCCCAACCTATTTGTGGAATGCCTAGTGATCACTAGGGGTATAAACCTTCCACCAACACCATTTGGCTTCATAAGACAACATTTGACGATACCACTGAATATGATATGATAGGATGCGATTTAGTAGCCTGTGATTTGTTATCAACTTTGTTCAGAAACTGAATTAATTCATTTGTGAATAATGATAGCGTAGAGAAGTATATTTAAAAACAGCATTAAATTTACAAATAAATCAGCTTGCTGCCCCATTAAATAAGTTAAACATCAGTTTAGAGATTTTATAGCATAATAATATGATTTTTATGCACCACTTGTCTGTTTTATTTCGATAAAGATCAATGCATTATTTCAGTCGTCTTCAATCAATGCATTATTTCATAATGTTTGTTTCACCTCTAATGATCAGAAAACTAACACAGCTCAAACCACATTAAAAAAGAAGTTCAGGTAATAATAACAACAAATATTTTTACATTTCTAAATACAGCATAGCAACATTATGCAACATCAAACTCTAAGAAACTGTTTGACATTTTATATTAAATCAAATATTTTATTTTATTAAAAGACTCAAATATTGTTGTTTTTTTTTTTTTTAAATACCTGAGCTGTAAATTTTTGTCTTCTCTTTTTAAACATGTATATATTAATACATGACAGAGAATGAAAGAGAAAAAAGCCACATTGTTACAAAGATTTTATTAGTTTTATGTGCTAAAATAAATTTTTTTTTTTTTAGAGTTTAACAGTCATCTAGCTATCACCTATACTAAGTACATATTTTTACATAAAGAATAATATTTTTCCATATTGATATAAAATTGCTAAAATAAATTAAAACCATTAATATACATAAAATAATAGTCTATATATTTATTGAAAACCATTTTTTAATTCAGTTCTCAATTTTCATAATACTGGTGCTAGTACCCTCATGTCTCTGGACCGAGCCCAGAATGTCTTCAAATCCTGCCAGGGACATTTAACGCTAGTGATGTGGGAATATAAAAATGACAACGAGAGAGGTAAATATTGAGCTTGACAGGCTGCTTTCTTTTCCATGTGTAATGCTGCTGTCTGATATTCCTCACAGTCCAGCAGCATTTGAAAGGCTCATATTTAAATCTGCCGTTATACTCCCTCTCCCCCCATCAGCTTCACCTTTTCTCTGACAGTCTCAGCTGAAGCCTGAGGCGTACGCCGCCAGCCTTATCCTGTCCTCTTCTCCCTCTCTCCCTCCCCTCATCCCTCTCCCTGCCCCTTTCTCTAAACCTCTCTGTTCTCCCTGTTTGTGGAGGCTGAAGGCTCTGTGCACTCACCCATGACCAGCTCCATGCATGTGGGGGGATCAGAAGAGAGAGGAAAGCCTTGATCAGTTTCTGGAGCTGAAAGATGACTCAGGCCTTGGCTTCACCCGTTTACAGCTTGTTTACAGCAAGCAACTGCACTTTAAGTTCTAGCGGACAAACAGGTTTTGCATGTACACTGGCATTTTAGTGATCACTGTGCAGAGGACATTCAAGCAGCTCATAACATTTAAAAGTGACTGAAAGTGAATGCTGATGATTCCTATGTTGTGGCAGAAGAAGAAAAAATCTGAGCTTTGTGCAAACCGCTATTTGGACATTTGTGAAGTGAAAGTGTGTGTGTGTGTGTGTGTGTGTGTGTGTGTGTGTGTGTTTATGTGTGTGTGTGAAGGTCAGTGTCCTTCTATACTGGATAATGTGAGGGAGTGTATTTCAGAAAAGTGAATAACACACTTTGGTCTATATGCATGTGTGTGATGCAGCCCTACTGGAAGCTTTTAGAGATGCAGCAGCTGAATCATTTGTGGCAGCGCCTGCTCAGGGAAAAAGGTGTGTGTGTGTGTGAGAGAGAGAGGGAGGGAGAGGGAGAGAGACAAGGATAGAGAGAGTGAGATCAGCCACTGCCACAACTGATTCACCTGCTGCATCTGAAGGTGAGACCTGCGTGCACTCACTTACACACACACACACACACACACACACACACACACACACACACACACACACACACACACACTCACTCACTCACTCTCTCGATATCTTCCAGTCCATGTAGCAAACATTTAAGAGAGAAGTGAGAATGCTGCTTATATTTCTGTTAACATTAGATCTAGTGGCCTTGGCCTATGTTAGCTGTTCCTATCATCCTTATGGTGTACCTTGTGGTATCCCATCCAGGGGCGTATTTCCGGCCCACACCTCCAGTGTTCCTGAGATCCATTGTGACCCTATATAGGATAAAACAGTTACTTTAAAGACAAATGACTGAATATTCATTCATTGTCTACCACTTAATCCAATCTATTCTCAGGTCATCTCAGGCATCAAGGCAGGATACACCCTGGACAGAGTGCCAACCCATCACAGGCCACACACACACTCTCATGTACACACCACAGACAATTTAGAGATGCCAATCAACCCACAATGCATGTCTTTGGACCAGGGGAGGAAACCCCCAAGGCACGGGGAGAACATGCAAACTCCACACATGGCAGAGGCAGGAATCAAACCCCCAATCCTGGAGGTTTGAGGCAAACATGCTAACCACCAAGCCACCGTACCCCTCCTGACTGAATATTATTGTTTTATTTTCTATGAATTATACAATGAAATTAACCAGACAGTATGCAGTTTAAAAAATATGTAATAATATCAATGTAAGGATGAAGATACCAACCAGCCTTGGGCCTTCATGTGTTATTGGATGTATAACCAAATACTGTCTAACTATCTTTCTACTGACAGATACTTTGCTTATTCAGCCACATAGGTAAATATTTAAAAATAGCCCAGAAAGCTGTAAAGGCTGTCGGGTTGAATAAAGTTTTATTCTGCAAATTGTCATTTGTTGTTATACTGTATTTTGTGAATATATGTTACTGTTTTCCCGTGTTTTTAGGTGGTAAATGTCCAATTGTGGTTTAAATCTGAACACAAAAATTGATACAGATATTTTTAACATTAAAGAGATCCAAATACAAATAATAGCATTGTGTTATGACCCAATTATACACTCTAATGTCCTGTTAAGATCAATAAAGTTATATATCTTATCTTATCTTATCTTATCTTATCTTATCTTATCTTATCTTATCTTATCTTATCTTATCTTATCTTATCTTATTTTGATCATCACCAAAGTCACAAATATCAACAAACACAATATTTCTAAGCTGATAAAACACAAACAGTCAGTGGTGGACAGTAAAGAAGTACATTTACTTGAGTACTGTACTTAAATACACTGAGTATCTATACTTTACTTGAGTATTATTTTTTCTGGAAACTTGTTACTTTAACTTCACTACATTTGAAAGACAAATGTTGTACTTTTTACTCCACTACTTTTCTGTCAAGGTCATCGTTAATCAGAGGATGATTTTTTTTCACTCTAGTAGCATCACGTGTCGTGATGTTCAGTGGATTAATTGGTGGTAAAATAGATGAAGACAGATAATTGACGCAGTGTGTGCATCCATGGCTATACTTAGACAGTATGTTCCAGTTTTTAGAAAAGAGTAAAGATTCTTTTCATTTTAAATGTTTGCTTTGTTTACCGAAAACAAACCATATGACAGCCTACAAAAACTCTCCATCCAACCTGCGGAAGCATCTTGAGGTACGTATACTTTTAATTTCTGGTAAAAGCTTGAAATGGATATTGCCTGTGCCATGAAGTACTTTTCCATAACAAAAAAAAGTACATACTTTTAGTACGTAGTATAAGTAGGCGAATTACAGCGCAGTAGTCTACAGTACACCGTGTCTGACTCTGCACTGCATGGACTGGAAAGAATTGTATATTAGTAAAGAGACTGAAAAAAGTATGGATGGATGGATGGTCATTAAAACATTGCTAAAAAAAACAAAACTGATGGTGGCCTAAGACTTTTGCACAGTACCATATATATCTCACTATATGGTTTGATCTTCAGCCCAAGAAGGGGAGCAATTCGCATAACTTTGAAAACCAGCTTCTAATTAAGATGAACAAGGACTTTTTGAAGTTTGACTTATTTGACCATAGTATGATTTCTCTCTACTAGTGATCTGTGAGACATAGCATCGTTATCACAACTAATGGTTTGAATTTTTTTGTTTTGATGGCAAATAAGTCTTTCTGTTTTGCTCTTAAAGCAGTTAAAGCTCTGTTAAAGCAGTGTTGCTGTTGGGCAGTTCTACAGCTACAGTCGTGTAGCTGGGTTTTAAAGAAGGTTGGATATTTTTTCTGATCAGTCTGCATTTACAGACCACTTGATTCAAATGTGCATGAATGGATACACATAGATACTTCTCTGTTGGGGGTGGTAGGAGTGTTAAATAAAAAATGAAAATGATTATACCTGTCTTTTTGTCAATTCAGTCGTTTAATTTCTATAGGTTTTGTAACATTCTAAAAGCTCTTAATTCCACAAATACTACAAACTGGTCAGTATATTCACCAGGTTGCTACAAAAGGTACTGTAAGTATTGCATACAACAATGCAACAGCAATATAACAATGTGTTGAGATTTACTTTTTACTTTTGATACTTAAGTACCATTAAAAACAAGTACTTCTGTACTTTTACTTAAGTAAAAATCTGTCTTTACAACTTTTACTTGTAATGGAGTAATGTTTGACCAGTAGTATCTGTACTTTCACTCAAGTAAGAAGGTTGTGTACTTTGTCCACCTCTGCAAACAGTCATGATCTTTCATGTCTTTATTGAACACACTAATTAAACATACAAAGTGCTGGTGGAAAAAGTAAGCAAAACAGTGCTTTAATAACTGGTTGAACCACCTTTGGCAGCAATAACTTCATTTAAGCGCTTCCTGTAGCTGCGAATTACACCTGCACAATGTCCAGGAGTAATTTTGGACCATTCTTGCTTATAGAACTGCTTTAGCTCACCCATATTCTTAGGACGTCTGGTGTGAATGGCTCTCTTGAGGCCACTCCACAGCATGTCTATTGGGTTGAGGTCTGAGCTTTGACTGGGCCACTCCAAAAGGTGGACTTTATGTCTCTGAAGCCATTCTGTAATAGATTTACTTTAGTGTTTAGAGTCATTATCCTGCTGCATCACCCAGCTTCTTCTGAGCTTCAGCTTGCGGACAGCCACCTTGAGATTGTCCTTATGTCCTGATAAACTTGGGAATCCATTTTGGCAAGCGGTCCAGACCCAGAGGCAGCAAAACAGCCGCAAACCATGATGCTCCCTCCACCATACTTCACTGTTAAGATGGTGTTTTCACGTTGGTATGCTGTTTTCTTTTTACGCCATACATAGCGCTGCAGGTTCTTCCCAAACAATTCTATTTTTGTTTCATCTGTCCACAATACATTTTACCAGTAGTGTTGTGGAGTGTCCAGGTGATCTTTTGCAAACTTTAGGCATGCTGCAATGTTTTGTTTGTAGAGCAGTGGCTTCCTTCATGGTGTCCTTCCTTGGATACCATTCCTGTTCAATGTTTTGCATATGGTTGACTCATGAACGGAGATGTTAGAAAGCTTCAATGAATTTTTTAACTCTTTAGATGTTACTCTTGGGTTCTTTTTCACCTCAATGAGCATTCTGCGTTGTGCATCTGAAATGATCTTGGCTGGGAGCCTACTTCTATGGAGAGTAGCCACAGTACCATATCATTTCCATTTATAGATAATTTGTCTAACTGTGGACTGATGAATATGTAAAGTCTTTGAGATTACTCTGTCACCCTTTCTAGCTACATGCATACCAACAACTCTTGATCGTAGGTCTTCTGAGATCTCATTTTTCCAGGCATGGCTCACATTAGTTTATGCTGCTTGTGAATAGCACACTGACACTGTTTGGGTGTTTATATAAGTCAGTTTAGCTCTAAACCACACCTTTATTCTTGTTTCATTGATTGGACTCTGGGCTTGCTAACACCAGGCTCCAACTGCCATTTAGTGACACCAGAAACCTAGTGTTTCACTTACTTTTTCAGCCATCACTTTGTATGTTTAATGACTGTGTTCAATAAAGACATGAAAGATCATGACTGCTTGTGTTTTATCAGCTTAAAAATATTGTGTTTGTTGATTATTTTGGCTTTGTTGAAAATCAAATCAAATTTCACGACCAGTTTAAGCAGAAAACCAGGAAACTGAAAATGGTTCTCTTACTTTTTCTTGCAACTGTATATTAGGAAAGCTGATTCTAGATTTTGATTAAAATATATAATGTAGAATGTTAATTCAGACAGATTTCTTTCTTTCTTTCTTTCTTTCTTTCTTTCTTTCTTTCTTTCTTTCTTTCTTTCTTTCTTTCTTCATCTCCATTTATCCTTCATATTTAAAATGTCTCATAGAATCTATGTAACTGACTGTGCCATCTTCTGTCATTCCTTTATACACCGAACAACCAAGCCGAGCTCTGTTTGCCAAATAGTCTTTCGTCTACTTCTCTGTGTCTCCTTCTCTCTTCTACAGACTTTATCAACAGAACTGTAACGGGAGAAAAGTCAGATTAAAGCAGAGTGCCAAAGACTGGATGAGAAAAAAAAGAGACAGAGTGCACGAGAGAGCGTGTCTGTCTGAATGTGAGAGAGAAAGAGAGATTGTGTGTGGGTGTGTGTGTGTGAGGGAGGGTTAAGAAGGAGACGCTCCACTGGTTGGCTGACAAACAGAGGGTCCCTCCAGAGGAGAAGAAGAGCAAAAAGAGTGCAGTACAGAAAGAGGAGGAGAGTTTGATGTGGGTAGCTGTGCCCAACCAGGCACCATCCCCCTTTCCCTCCTCACCATCCCACTGCAGAAAATCTATGCTTGCTCTCTTAGTATTCCTCTCCTCCTGTCCAGAAGCCTCCAAAGAGGCAAAGACAACGGCTGGCGAGGCTTGGGCCGGGTGGGAGACAGAGACAGGCTGGGAGGCTTTTTTAGGTGATTGGAGAGTGTTTTCTTGAGGCTGTCAGGAGTGACAGGAGGCCCAACACTTTCAAACATCACCTAAGACCTCAAATAGATGAACCCTGCCTTTTATCCTTTTGCTTTCTTTCTTTTTTCCGTATTCTGTCCGGAGCTTGTTGCATGTTCTCAGTTAATGTTCACTGACTAACTATTTTCCTTTATTACAGCTCACACTGGAAACAGCTGTACACCCCTGACAGCATCAATCCTCTGATCACATTGTGTCTTTTACAGAATGTAAGACTTCCTCTCCAAACTCCTCCCTGAAGAGGAGAAGAAAAGCCTCACACCCACCAACTTGGGTCACCTTGAGATTTGCCATCATGCTTCTGTGATCGCTTTAAAGGTCACTGTGTGTAGCCACTGTCATTACCTGTCACTGTCACTCTCCCTCTCCCGTTTGCTCTCTCCCTCCCTCCTTAGCCTCCACTCTGCCATGCATTTCAGAGCTTCGCTCTGCAAGACAGATCAAAGTGCCATCGTTAGTTGGACTTTGAAGGTTACAAGCAGATAGGAATGATCCCACAGAAGCACCTGACGTCACAGAAACGGATCATCACCAGCTGGAACAAGGTTGCGTTAAGGGATTTGGTGTAGCAGGCAGGACCAATTACTAACTATTTGAATATAAGTGCAAGTATCAGTCAGTCTCTAGTAGCATTAGGTCTGGCTGTTAGCGCTTATATTTCAGTCTGCATCAGGGCCACTCTTTCAGAAAGTAGTGACAAGTCTGTTGTAAGTAAGCCTATGTGTTAACATTCAGCTCCTTGATAAAATGAGTGTGCCTGCTTAAGACAAGTGCAACAGGAGTATAGTGAATATACTGCACAGCCCTTTGTTAAATGGATACCCAGACTTGGCAAGAAATTAGTACATATATATTTATTTTCCCCTATTTTCTCCCCAATTGGTCATCTGTCAAATCCTTCTTAGCAGTCAGCTCACCCATATCACATGACAGCTACCAACCAGGGAAGATGGAGGCTAACACATGCTTCCTTTGAGACACTTGGAGCCAACTACTTAAGCAGTGTCACAGGACTGCACAACACCCTCAAAAGTGCCATCTTCCCTCTTTCACACACATCGGCTCAAAGACGCCCAAAATGTCTATTTGATTAACGGGAGAAAGATTTTGCCATCCCTCCCAAAGATTATGCCACCCCTCCCACTCCCACAAATTAGCTTCTAGCCATCATAAGGATTCAAACCTGTTATGTAGAGCGTCATTGTATCAGATAAAGCCGTATTTTATCAATAGTCTAACAAGCAGCAAAAGCCAAATCTGCAGTTTATCTCAGTTTTTTCTCAATTTTCATGCTCATTAAATAAGTAATTCTGATTCTATGATGTGTTTTTATCACAAGTATTATTTGTGTAAAAGAGTTTAACTGTAAAGTGCTTCAATAAAAAAAAGCATGTGGAGGTAATATAGGTGTCCAAACTGTATAGCTACTGTTAATCAGCAATGTAAATACTTTAAAGCTTACATAAAAATAAAAATAAAAAAACATGCAAAAACACACTTGATTTGTGTTTAGACCCTTCTTATTTTTCAACTTTACTAAAGCAGCGATTCTCAAACCCTTTGCAGTCAGGGACCGTTATAAATAAACAATTTTAAATAAATTCCACAAACAGTACATGAACATAACCATGAACTATTCGAATATCAGACTGATTATTTAAATCTGTACAATAATCTTTTAGATATTTATTGAAGCCATAGAGCTTTCCATAGTCAAAACACATTAGAACCAAGATGACATCTTTAAATATCTGTTTAAAATATCGATTTAAAATGCCTGCCTAAACTGTATTAGGTCTACTATAAAGTTGAAAGGTTCATTATTTCAGCGGATTTGATGGAAGAGGTGGCAAAGACAGTATTATACCAAGGAGACCACAAACACAGGTGTATCTTTTTATCAACTCTGAAGTCTGGACTAATCACTGGCAAACTTTAATCAGATGTGATCTATTATTCATGGCTTGAGGCCCTAGTGAGAACGTCTCTAAAACGCTCTCATACAGACAGCCCAGGATGAATAATTCAAACGCCATTTATACAAAACCAAGTGCCTTTCTGATGCCACATGACCGCACTAGAAATGTTATGTAACAGAGGATGTAAATTAGTTAAAACCAAAAATGATTTATACAGCATCTAAATCAATTAATCAATTAACTGAACAACAGGTTTATAATCAATCATACTGTTATCGAGTTAGGAAGAAAAAAACCCCTGTTGTGGTAAGCTTTGTGTACATGTTGCCAGCAAGTACACAAGTGCATAAATGACATCATATACTCAAATTCTTTTTCTGCCACATTGCATTATTTTACGACGGAGTGGTAAGTGTTAAGAGGAGGGGGAAAAGGGATGGCTAAAGAAAGACAGAAAGAGCAATTCCTTACTGTCATGAGCTGTCTTAAATCCCTGACAGCAAGCAAGCATTAATCACCAAATAATCTGTCAATACTTTTTTGCACATCCCCTTTCCTTTCCTTTCCTTTCCTTTCCTTTCCTTTCCTTTCCTTTCCTTTCCTTTCCTTTCCTTTCCTTTCCTTCCTTTCCTTTCCTTTCCTTTCCTTTCCTTTCCCTTTTTTCCTTTCCTTTCCTTTCCTTTCCTTTCCTTTCCTTTCCTTTCCTTTCCTCTAACAAAGAGGAATGATTAAAATGGGGCTTGCTCATAATAATCCAGACCTCCAATGTCCTTCAAAATTGTTAGGTTCCTGAATAAAAACAAGTAATAAATATATTTTCTCCAACATATTCTGTATGGAGGATAGCTTGGCCAAGAGGGAAAAAAACACTATACTGCAAATATGCAAATATCTGTTATGTGAATAACATGAACATCTGCATTAGACAGGTATTGCGAAAGCCTCCACAACTGGTGTGCAATTAATAGACCAAGAAAAAAAAAAAGATTATGCTTTTAGGGAGTGATATTAATATGAACAGAAATATGTAGAGAAAATAGATTTATTCTTCCTGCAGTTCAGCTTTGGTAATAAGGGCGCACGGTATTGATATCTCCATAGGAACGCTCTGGGCATCACTAAGAAACTGTACTCTTGTGTTTTGTAGCATTTCACTTAACGCTGAAATTAACAAATAGTCTAATAAAAGGCAAACTGTTAATGCTTTATGCATTTGAAAATGCAAACAACAGTGAGGAACATGATCTGAAAGAAAATATATGAATAAAGCAAAAGCTATATATAGGAGATGTAAGGAAATTAATTTAGATGTAGGCTTTAATTATTTCTACACCAACATTATCATTATCAAGCAGGGGAAGTGAACAAAGCAGACCAGAAAGGACAGGATGGTAAACAATAAAAATTTTTTGCTATGTTAAACAAATATTAATAACTGTAGTAAATTATCGAAAGTGTTGTGAGCATTATATACAGATTTTATACTTTACCAAATCCTTCCAATGTCTCGTATTGTTTTGTAAATTGTGAGCCGAGTGTGAGTGTGTGTCACTCAGCGTGTCTCCTGCAGAGCACACACCCTTGTCATGTTCCTGTCAGATCTGAAGTTAGGAAGAAAGATGAGCTCTCTTTAAGGATGACACAGTGTCCTGCTGTGACAGATAGAAAGGTCTGTAACACTACAGAATTCAATCTTTCCATCCTTCTCTCTTGCCTCCGTGTGGCGTCTAACAAATAGATCCCTCTTTCATTATGTCATAAATATGTGTATTGCTCTGAGTTACTTTTTGTTTAATATAAACTTCCTTTCAATAAACATATTAACCACTCACCTGTATCATGCTTAAATCTCATAACATGAAATCCACCTAACATGCAGAGAGATTAAAGATTCATTAAAGATATATTTTCAAAAGTTGAGACTAACAGAAAGAATGTCTCAGTTGACATGCATAAATCAGGGTCAGGAGCGGAGCCAGGCACCGGGTCAAAAACAGACTATTATCCTGACATTGGAAAAGGATCAGTGACTGAGGCAGACACAGGGTCACTGACAGAGACTGGAATGGAACAGGTAACTGGATGGGGAAAAAGGCTAAGGCAGAGGTAAATGCAGAAATACAGTCTGATGCAGTTGATATGTGGGGCAGACAAATGGTCAAAAACAGAAGGAGGATAAGAGACAAAGACTAAGGGAAAGAACAGGATTTGAAATAAAACTAGAAACAGAAACAGTGATGGGTGTATAAAAAAACAACAGTGTCTGAACAGATGCTGAGCTAAAAGCAGATATCTTAGCTAAGCAAAATATAAATCTGAAATCTAAGCAAGTGCAGAGTTGACCTAGAGGCTTTGACATGGGATAACAAACAGCACTAGCAGAGACTACATTATATTCATGTGCTAAGGTTTCTAAACAGAAATAGAGAGAAAACTAAACTAGTAGATATAACGAAACTCATGACCATATACCTATATATCATATATCATACCTGATTTTCATCCCCTGGCCATCCTCATTATCAACCCTCCACTAAGCCACAGAACCATAAAGGTTGTACGTTCTCTCTTTCTGGGTGTTTTCCCTCAGAGCAGTGGCTTTATATCACAGTCGTCAAAAGGGATAGTAATTTCCTCAAGCCTCACGTCGCCAGACAATAAATGACAGTGCTCATAAATAGTTATAGTTTACAAACATGTTATGGACCAACAACAAGCATTTATAATAAAGGTCAAAACAATGAGGTATACATAGTTTGCATTCTCATCTCGGTGATTTATGCAGAGATAACTAATTCAATGTGAACCAGTCATAATTTTTTTATAAATTTACTTTGCAGATGCAAATGCGTGTATGTCTAGAAATCTTATCCTGCCCAAATAGTGCTTGAGATGCAGACTGGGGTATGTTCTGCCTACTTATCTTATCAGAAATTATTTACAAATGGCATGTTCTGTAGTAGCTAGATGTATTTTGTTTATGATCAACTCACTATTATGATAGAGCCTATAAGGTGAGCAATTTGGTTTTGTCTACAGCAAGCAAGTCAGGTTCATTTGATATTTGAGATTTCCAGCATTTTAGTAGGTGCAAAAATAATGCTGACTCTATGATCAGGCTGCAAATTTGGGCACAATGTGTAATGGAACCGATCGTATTAGCTGAACAGAATTAATTAATTCGAGTCACTAAACAGACTAGTTTCAATTTTAGTGATGCCAAACAAGGGTTCGTAAAGGTAGCTTGCTTTTTCAAAGGTATTTTAAAACCTTATTTTCCTGGTCGTGTTTAGCAGCCACATTCTCTAGTTTAGAGTATAGGTATTTCCTCTTTCTCTTACATGGAGCTGATCAGCTGAATCTTTTGCCTGTTTCTGTTCCTTCAACTGCAGCTTGGCAGAGGAGCTTGCTTCACTTTTTTCCCTGCTGGGCTCAGCAGCTGTATCTGTCTCACATTTTAGCTGTATCTGCCTTGCTGATAAATATAAACATATTATTATGACCAGCACTTTGTCTTAATTTAATAATAAGATTTGAACTCACTATTATGATAGAGCCTATAAGGTGAGCAATTTGGTTTTGTCTACAGCAAGCAAGTCAGGTTCATTTGATATTTGAGATTTCCAGCATTTTAGTAGGTGCAAAAATAATGCTGACTCTATGATCAGGCTGCAAATTTGGGCACAATGTGTAATGGAACCGATCGTATTAGCTGAACAGAATTAATTAATTCGAGTCACTAAACAGACTAGTTTCAATTTTAGTGATGACAAACAAGGGTTCGTAAAGGTAGCTTGCTTTTTCAAAGGTATTTTAAAACCTTATTTTCCTGGTCGTGTTTAGCAGCCACATTCTCTAGTTTAGAGTATAGGTATTTCCTCTTTCTCTTACATGGAGCTGATCAGCTGCATCTTTTGCCTGTTTCTGTTCCTTCAACTGCAGCTTGGCAGAGGAGCTTGCTTCACTTTTTTCCCTGCTGGGCTCAGCAGCTGTATCTGTCTCACATTTTAGCTGTATCTGCCTTGCTGATAAATATAAACATATTATTATGACCAGCACTTTGTCTTAATTTAATAATAAGATTTTCACACACATTTAATAATAAGATTTTCACACACACTAAATATAAGAAAATATTTCGTTCAATTCAAATCAATTTAATTTGTATAGCACTAATTTGTATAACAATCAAAGTAGCTTTATAGAACATAAGAAGCATAGTACAAAAGTCCAAGATTCCAAGACAAAATCATCCTTAATGAGCAAGCCCAATGCGACTGCGGCAAGGAAAAACTCCCTTAGATAAAAAGGGAACCCATCCTCATTTGGGTGACACTGGAGAGTGTGATTATAAATTATTATAAACACCTGAGAGTGTGATTATGAATTATATCTTTTCTACAGTCATAAACAATCAGTTGGAGTTGTGTGATGGAGATACAGCATATGTAGAATGACTTTTTGTGTATTGATTAGGAGGTTTTTGTCCTCAAAGTCCACATGGGGTTGGCATCTTCTCTTCGAATGTTCGAAATCTTCATGAAGCAGAACCTGTGCGTCTTCATGTGCATTTTTTTCACTTAAGTACTGTTTCTATTACAAAAGACCACGTTAAGAAAAATTAGATGAAATCTTGTAGTTAGAAATGTGAAAAACTCCCATGTTTTGGTCAAACTCTCTCTTGCACACTCAGTAAATGGCAATTGCTCAAGTCTGCAGTTACACCTGAGATCTGAAAATGAATATAGACAATTTTAGTAATAACTTTTCACTTTGCACATGCGACTTAATGCTAGGAATTGGAGATTTCAAAAAAGGGTGTGCAAAATATGGGTCACTATACAAGTCGAAACCTGTGCGTATGTGACATTCTGTCTCGTCTTCCTCATTTTTTTTTCCTAGTTCATGGTCGCATGCTGTTTTTGCTAGGGTTTGTACCTCTGTTACTGCTCCTACTTCTGCTTACTGTATCACTAGTCTGAGTCTCTATGTGAGTGTGTACAGCACAGCATTATTCTAGAACGAGTGAGCGTGAGTAAATGTTGTTGTGCTGTTTTTGTGTGTGTTATGACACTGTTTGGACTGCAAGACTGATTTCCATCCCCTGCGAGAGCTTCTACTTCGTCTGCCTGGAATAGGGAGCGGTAAATAAGTGGTAATGGGAGTGAATGGGAGGGAGCTGGGGAACACTTTCTGTCATCACTTTAGAAGGTTGTGACCCCAGAGCCCAGTGACACTGAGCTGTTAAATAATTCAGTGGCTATCTCGCACTGGGCCTCTGGAGAAGCTGCGGCTGTGATTGCTTGGAGCTGACTGACTGACATTTGCACATGAAAATGGGCTTTGTTTTCCCCCAAACAGCAGGACAGCTTAAGGAAAACAGTGCAGGGCCTCGGAGGAGGGGGTGAGGGTGAAAAAAGACGGGCCAGGCACAGGTGTATGGCATACTCACCTTACAACCTCTTCACCAGTAACCTGCTGATGAGAGTGGTGCAGCACACATCAGGAACACCTAGCTTGAATAATTAGCCAATTCAAAACAAATGTGTAAGTTACGTTCGAAATAAATAAATAAATGACACGTCTATGGATCTGAATCAAGAAAATGCAGAAATAATGAATTCTAAGAGTACAACACTCTTAAGGCACGTGCACACTCAAGCTAAGTGTACATGTGCATGCTCTTTTTATACATCCGAATAATTTAGAGATGAGATTTTCCAAGTTTAAATGGATTGTTGCCAATGTATGGTTTCATTACTTCTAAATTGACTCAATTTAGAGTGCAATTTGCTCATTTTCTAAGCTCTGAGCCAATAAAGCCAAAAGTCAGATTACAGTGGGTGAGGAAATGACTATAAAAATAATCTCCTATCCATCTCTTGCCAAATTCGAAAAATGATCATTGTACAAAATAGCAGCTAAACTATGAAAATGAAAGGTTTCATAATAGATCATTGCTATTTAGGGACTATAACCTCATTTGGGTACTAATTATTGCTACTGATTCAAATAAGCCTTATAATATATGCTTTATTGTAACAGCATACAGTAGTATTGATTTGCCTTCTTTACTCTATTACATAGTCATATTTTAACCCAGGAAGAATTTGGATGCTGTTTCTTTACCACTAACACAATAAGACTCAAAAGGTAAACTGTCAAAAAATCTGCAGACGCTAGACAGAATGAATCAGTGACTTTGTGATGCTTTGAGGACGTTTTATTGCCATGATTCGGTTTCACTTACAAATAATTAGCACTGCAATTAATACACAGCTCTTATCATCTTTATCCTGTGATGACACATTTTTATCCTGATGGGTATAATCTCTTTAAGGGTGACCCCACCCCAATCCACAGGGCATGACAACCAGCAAGTCACCTGTTAGATTTTAGAACGATGTGTTAGACGGCACTGTCCACTACCACCATCAAAACACAGACTGGGGGAATATATTTTGGAATGAAAACGATAAGCCAGTGCAGTACGATAATATTAGAGTTAATAAATTTGTCTATATTCAGTGTTTCACTTGCAGTTATATAAGATGTGTTGTGCTGTGTTTAAATACAGTAGGTAATGTTCATAGCTGCTTCTTGTGATTTGTGGATTCACTTGTCATCTAAGTGTACGAATTAATCAAATGGCACAATTTTATTTCTTAAAGTCAGCGGAGTGCAAAGCTACACTATAATCAAGTACCAATGTAGTATTATGTGAAAAAGCTGTGTTATTATTGAAAATAACTATACGGATGTCCACAATATGTCTCTTATTTTAAAAATATAGCAAATCACCTCCTTTTGAAAAGCTGCTTATTCCCTTTTTGTTCTTAATTAAAGTTATTGTGTAATTGCTTAAGATATCTATCATTGTTAACCTTCAAAAATCCCAAACAGATATGAAATCACTATTTAATGAGTGGAAGATGTCCATGAATATAGTTATTAAAAGTATAATAATAAAATGGTCAATATAAGTTCAGTATTGTTTTAATATTTAATTATGCCATTTCACATTAACCTGGTTATTACTGCTGAGATTAGCTGTAGGTTTCTTCACTTTAGTTTTTTTCCTTCTATTTATAAAATGGGTTTTGTATATTTTCAGAGAAATCTAATGCCAGTCATTAGATATGTAAGAAGATAAGGATTGTAATATAGCCATCATTTGAATCCCCCATTCCAAGGTCTTATGCAGTGCAAAATATTAGCATATCTTTACAACCTTCTCAAGTTCCGGATAAACGTCACTTCCACTTAGCACGAACACTGGCGCAAATAAATATGCCATTCACATTTGAGTGAAAAGCTTTTGTTTAATCCCTAAACCCTCGCAGAAAATGAATGTGGACTTAAAGAGGAGGAGTAGTGGGGCTGCATGCTCTCAGTATGCTTGACCATATCTCTCAGCTTGAGAGGCGGAAAGCAAGGGATAAGTGGACAGCGAGGGGGAGGGAGGGAGGGAGAGAAACACGAGCAAGGGTGGGGCGCAAGACAGCTGACAAATTGTGATTAATAAATGTGGTCCGGGACGGCAGTGTGGAACGATGCTTATTAATAGAGAGAATTAGAGTGGCTGTGCAACTCAATCTGCACACTGTCACTCTGCATCAGGCGCCATAATCAGAGCCTAATGAAACAGCACAGCAGCACCTCCCCACCCGTCACCTCCCCACCCTCTTTACACCACCTCCCACCCTCCAACTCATTCACTATCTCTCTCTCTCTCTCTCTCTCTCTCTCTCTCTCTCTCTCTCTCTCTCTCTATATATATATATATATATATATATATATATATATATATATATATATATAATATATATATATATGGTATCCAAGATCCACCCTTCCTTACCGGTGAATTGATACATTACCCTATACGCATACACATCCACGTCTTAGCACAGACACATACATGCATACATATCCACGTCCTCATGAACTGGACATTCAACAAGATTATCCATAAAATTGTATGAGATACAATTTGTGAGATAACAAAGATAACAATTCTTAAATATTGTTATATTTTATACTTAGAGCATATTATTCAGTAAGTGCTATGAATTATTAAATAACTACAGTAAAAGTAATAGGAAAGATGTGCATTTATGTATAAGAGTGAGGCATATAAGTCTAGATCTGTCATCGTGACCTGACACTTTAGGAGGTTAATAATTTTACAGACAAATCTTATCTTACTGTTATACCTTCTTGTATTAAAGCACCAAGTTTTTATCTAAACTGCACAGATCAGTGGCACAAAAGTGCCAAAAACGATTATTTAGAGTGATACCATAAAGAAACTATGCCTTGTTTAACCATAAAGAATGTTCTGATGGATGAATCTTTAAACCAATTTTTTGTTTAACTAAAAAAACAAAACCCCCTGTTGTTACATACATTTTTACAAAATGTATTTAGTGTTTTGTGGCATGAACAAAAATGGATAAAGAATTATGGACTGAATGGTTACTTGGTGAAACCTTGGTTTATTCAGGGAATCAAAAACAGTTTATTGATGACATTGGTTTAATGAATCTTTTCTGGAATCTGTATTTTAAAGTGTAATTTTCTTTTTCCCCCAAAAGTACCTTACCAGTTTCTCCTGGATGTTGCTTTTCTGTATATCTTTTTGTTTCTTTGTTTCTGTCCTTTGGGACAATGTTTGTCAATCCCAGACAGTCCAGTTGAGTGTGTTCCCAGTTCTAGCCCATTCAATACGTCTCATTAAAAGATCTGTAATTAGATGAGTCGAATCATGTGTGTTAGAGTGGGGAAAACACTAAACCTTTAAGTAGTGCCCTAGGTCAGCGTCTGGTAAACACTGCTCTATGGCAATGGTCATTAACTCCAGATTTGTGCTTGGTTCAGTTCCAGCAGCTAATCAAAGACTTTTGAAGACAGTGATTAGTTAAATCAGGGGTGGTGAGTTAGATAGGAAGTAAACCAGAAGAACAGAGATCTTTAAGATTTAGGTTGATGAATGCTCAGCCAATGAAGTAACTCTCACCAAGTCTGTTTTCTGATATTGGGATGCTTTAAGAGTCATTATTAGGTTTGGCAGAAGAAAAATAACCAAATAATTAAGATTGAGACTAATCCAATTTACAGCCCATGATTGGTGCCCTTGTTAAATATTGATAAATAAATTCATGAAACAATGTTTTTGTGGTTCATTCACTTAATCTCACAGTGAAAACATGAGAGTGATCTAAACTTTCATTACTGCACATTTATTAAAAAAAAACAAAAAACACTAATATAAATAATATAATATTTTATATTCCATATAATATTTACATGGCATTATTATTTTGTCAGCCCTACATTTAATAGTTTGTACCTTCCTTTGCCAGCATAACAGCACTGAATGCTCTCCTGAAATACCTTGATATTGGAGAATCCTCCATAAGGTTAATCCTCAAAGCAGTCATGTCATTGTTGATGCCACTATTTTACGTGAGCTGTGCAAAGTTAAAAGCATGTTCATACAGTATGGGATTTAGAACGCACAATTATTATGTGTTTTATACCACAACACTGTTGAGGTTTTGATGTAGTGATGATATACCGAAGATTTCTTTGAGGACGTGTTTATTTATTAAAGTCTCCAGAATCAGCAATTTATCAGTTATAGTTTTTTTTTGCTTTTGGCTGCTCCCTGTTCAGGGTCGCCACAGCGGACCAACTGGTCCGCACAACAACTTGGCAAACGTTTTTACACCGGATGCCCTTCCTGACGCAACCCTCCCATTTTTCCGGGCTTGGGACCGGCACTGCATCCAGTGGCTGGGAATTGAACGCGGGCCTTCCGCATGATAGGCGAGAAACCTACCACTGAGCCACCAATGCCCCCAATTTATCAGTTAGAGTGAAAGCTCTAAATAATAAATAATTTTCACTCCGTCACTGATCGTTTTCATATAATAGCATGGTCCATCGTGTTTTGTTCCATGAATAGCAACAAGGCCATTTGGGAGAGGAAGTACTTTTTTGGCTTAAGGAAGCTGCCTATATTAATAAAAACACAGAAATAAATGTTGCTAGCTTAGTTACAGTTTTTTTTTTTTCATCCTAATACAAGCCAGGCAGTGCAAGTCAAATGTTAAATATTTTCTATTTTTGGTGTTCATTAAGGTAAGGCTAGCAGATAGATGACAGTAGTAGCTTAAAGCAGAGCAACTGTTGCTGTTACCATAGATACCAGTGGTCAGTGGAATGAAACAGGTATCAGTATTTAGCTTCTTATTCGTTTTTGCTTGATATCCTCATAATCTCAACATCCCTACAGGCAAAAAGATACACAGTACACACTCCTCCAGACTTGTCATTAGATCTTTGAGCTCAGATAAAATTTCAAGAGTCTAGTAATGATTATAGCCAATTAGGATTTAATAAGTCAACACCATTTCATGTGATATGTCATAAAAATCACAATTTATAGGATAGTGCAGCGCATGTATGTTTTGTGGGTGGGTGAAATTAACATTATTACATTTGTGTATAAAATGATAGGATTGATTTAACACAGAATTGCTTGGTTTCAGTGTACATGTACTGTACCTGTGCATCTGTGAAGTATGTGAGAGCAATTGGACACAATATCTTTATCAAGCAAGAGCAATTTCGTTATATGTCATATGAATGGGGGTGTAAGAAATGACTGCAAAACCACACCCCTTACTCTGGCCTTAACTGAATTCATAACCTTGACACTTGGTGGGAGACTTTCTCTGCTGTATCTGTTGATATCACAGGCCTGCAGCAGTATTGCATCTCTTTCTCTCTCTCTTTCTCTCTCAAAAATACACACACACACACACACAAAACACATCCATATATGCATAAGGATGGGTGATGATGAAAATGGGGGGCTAATTTAAATACCATAACTCTGTAATGATCCATGCTCCCCCATGCCCTTTACCTCCTTAGGTGCCTCTGGCTTTTATAAACAGCACCGTGAAACATTAATTAGTAGTGTAAAAATCAGTTAGAGACATAAAGCTATGCATGGCATGAATAAGAGCATACAGTGACTAATGGGCTGTTCAGGTCACACATCGATGAATAGGTGTTTCGGTTAGACTGGCTTTGACCTAGCGCTATATTTATGTCTTTCGTTTCAAAATATATGAGACAGGTCAGTGTAACAATTCAAAACAGGGCTCATAGCCTGTAGTAAATATGTAATAGCATATCAAAATGAGCAAGCACTTTCACTCTTTCTTCAGATAATATTGTTGAATTCAAGCAAAACGCAACTAACTAACTGAAACAGCAAAAGGAGAAAATGAGGAGAAACGTGAGGACAGGGAGAGGAAAAGATGGAAAGTGAAAAAGAAATGAGGGATAGACAGCTTAGAGACGTGCATATTTCAATATTAATCAGCTCAGTAATATTTTAACAGGCACTAAAGATCCAATTCTCACTATATTGCCTGTGACTCCTGGCAATGATTATGCATCCATAGAGGCCCCAACTGTACTGGAGTAGAGTGAATGTGTGAGTGTGTGTATGTGTGTGAGCATGCACGTGTGTATCTGTACATGTGGGTTTGTGTGTGCCTGTGTGTCTAATGGAATGGACTGACTGACCCACAAAGTGGAAGTGACACACCATTTAAGTCAGACTGCAAAACACACACACACACACACACACACACACACACACAAACAACACACACTCACTCCAACTCTTCGTGTCTGCTGAATCCCCCAAGATCCAAAGTCACTCCTGTCTAACCACTCATTATTTGGATCGAGATCTTCCTGGTGCTTCTCTGTCCTCTCTCCCACTGCACACACTGGTCACATCTGAAAGAGGGAGGAGGGTTGAGAAAAGAGTCGTCAATATGTATTCGCCCTGCTCCCACCTTCGCCATTAAACTTTAAAAATGCAGATGTGTGATTAAACCTGACAGGGAAGAAGGGAGATCGGGTGAGTTACAAAGAATTCTCAACAGAGCTGCACAGAAACTCCATATTTAAACACTATTTGTGGCAGCCTAAAGACATGCTGCATGCAAATATACACACACCACAATGATCCATGCACAATTACCCTCACACAATGCTATTTACCATTATTAACAGTCAAAAGATCATCTCACCTAATTAGATTATTAGACATATGCATGAATGAGTTAATATTTCACTCTAAAATGGGTTGTAGAATAAGTTTATGTGTGTGAAATGAGTGCGGAAAAGACAAATACTAGATTTAAATGAGAGTCTGAGAAAGGTGTATTTATTGTGATGTGTAAAGGACTGTACAGAATGCAGAATGTTGTGCAAGAGATGACAACTGAAAAGTGTTTCGTGTGTGTGTGTGTGTGTGTGTGTGTTTCTGTGTCTGTGTGTGAGCACAATGGTTTCAGTGTCCTTCACTAATGAGGTCTAAAAGACCTCACACACACACACACACACACACACACACACACACACACACACAGGCCTGAAAAAAATACTCACTCTTTCCTAATCCAAAACATAGATCTGCTAAAAAAATATTTTTGTTAAGAAAGAAAGAAAAAAAAAGGTAATTTCCCCCCAATAACAGATATATACACAGATGTAGACTACAGAGATGATTCTATCTATTACCTGTACATTTTAATAACACTTAAGCTATTGGTTTAGGAGAGAGAGAAAGAGAAAGAGGGAGAGATAGAAGGAAGGAAGAAAGAAAGGAAAGAAGGAAGGAGGGAAGGAAGAAAGAAAGGAAGGAGGGAGGGTGAGAGCGGATCGAAACCTTGCTGAAATCTCACAGGTGTTGGAGAGAGGTCGACTCTGCGCAATCCTCTCAGACCTGTTTCAGCTAATCGGCTAAACTATTGCATCGAATCAAGTTTGAACTCTTTAATTGTTTCTTCTTCTTCTTTCAATTCTTCCCGAAAGACTAATTTATTCTCTTTATATCCGCGACAGCTTTAACCTAACCTTTTTTTTTTTTTTTTTTTTTTGCACTATTTTCACGCAGTTATTGTTTGAGGCAACAATGTCTAGCGGTGTCGATTTTTTCCCCCTCGTTAGCTATCAAAAATATCCGATATTAGATTAGCACGCTGCAGTAAGCTAACGCGCTAGCAGGGGGGTGGGGGTGGGGGGGGTTGGGGGGACGACAAAGTCCACAGGAGGTGAGCGCGCGCTTCCCGCGCTCTGCGAGTTGAGCCGCTTTCGTCCGCTCGCGCGCGCAGTCGTTAACGGTCGCTGCTGGGAATGTGTGTCGCTGACAACGGCAGGAAAATTTCATTTCCCGAGTAGGGCTATCATCATCATCATCATCATCATCATCATCATCGAGAGAGAGAGAGAGAGAGAGAGAGAGAGAGAGAGAGAGTGAGTGAAAGAGGAAGAAAACAGACATCTTCAAACGGTAAGTGTTTTTAAACTTTTTTTTAAACACTCTGGGAAATGCCAGGTGCAAATGTTAATGGCATAGGTGAAGTGTGTGTGTGGGAGTGTGTATGTGTGTGTGTGTGTGTGTATATATATATATATATATATATATATATATATATATATATATATATATATATATATATATATATATATATATATATAAAACACACACATACACATACACACTCCCACACACACACACACACACACACACTTCACCTATGCCACTATATATTATAAATAAAGAGAGAAACACTAGAGCTATTTTCATATGGAAACTGAACTTATAAAAGAAAGAAGAAGAAGAACTGCAAGGCTAGTGAAGTAATTATTTGTTAATGTTTTACTTTAATAAAGTGAATTGTAGTAAATATACGTGTTTATATTGTTTATAGAAATGTAGACCTTACTGTAGACAGATTACAGTTCCGTGTTTTTTTTTTTTGTTGTTTGTTTTTTTTTACAGAGTGCTGGAGTGCAGTGTAATGTTATGCATAATTAAATAGTTTTCTAATGGAATATAATGAAATGATGTGCATAATGAAATGAATGTTTGTGGTGCATTGTGTAATGAAATGTATAATGCACAAGCTGTATAATAAAGTTTACATTGAAGTAATATGCATAATCTAAAAAAAATATGTCTACTCTTTGACGTGTAAACCTTTATATTGCAGTATAGTGTATAATGATATGTGTAACGGAGTTTTGTTCCACTTAATTCTTCGTTTGTTTCTTTCTCCAGTTATGGATTTTTAACGTTGCCCATGAAAAGCCGGGATCTGTCTCGAAATCAAGACATCTTTATAATATCCTAAAAGAAATCAAAGACTTTTTGCTCAGCCAGACTTTTTTTTTTTCTGGACAAGAAAATTCCTAAAGGTTTTACTTCATTTCTCATTCAGTGAAATTCCTACATCCTTAAGTGAGCTCGTGATATATCTACGGAGGAACATTAGTCCTGCTTTTGCAAACATATCATCTTGCGACTTTACTTACTGATCTGTGATTAAAAAGAGCCTTCAAGAGACTTTTGTGTCCTGGAAGAAGCTGTACATAACAACAAAGCTAATAAGAGAGGGAATGAAAGAAAGGAAAAACAAGTCAAAAAATCAACAAATCAGCAAAATTTTAACCACAACAGTACCACTACAATAATAGTATTGCTGTAAATCTACTAGTACAAGGGATCCATCTTTTTATTTGTACCAATTTACAGCCACTCCCTTATATTTTCAACTGCCACCCTTCAGTCTCTCTTCCTTTCCTCCCTGTAATCCCTCAGCCCCACTTCCTCTCTGTATGCTCCACACTCTTCTCAGCCCGTTCACCTCATCCATAAATTCATCCATTATTCTTGTCCCCATTGCTCTTATCCTTCCTTAGACATTTTTGTTGCTGGCGTTCATTTTTATACACAGAAAAAAAACCTAATTCCTCTTTTCATACTGCCAGTGTGTGTTTTTCTGCACTACACCATCCACACTGGCGGGCACCATTCCGCCCAAAGGAGAGGAGGACTTCCTCGCGCTGGCCGCCTCCCGGCTCAGCCGCCGCAAGCGTGTCATAGGGGCGGCAGTGGGTGTGGCCATGGTTCTCATTCTCTTGATCGCCATACCTCTGTTGGTTCACAGCACCAAAGGGGGTGGAGCTGGAAGTGCAGGAAGTCATTATGAAATGCTTGGCAGTTGTCGCATGGTCTGTGACCCCTACACCACATCACAACATGGCCAGGAATTGACATCTGTATCACCACGGCCTCCCGAGATCACAAGCCGAAGGGGGAAGCCTGGATACAGAGGGCCTCCAGGACCCCCAGGTCCACAAGGACCCCCTGGAGAGCCAGGAAAGCCTGGTCCACAAGGACCCCCAGGACCTGGCCCAAATGGTTATGTGCCCTCTATCTACATGCCGAAAATTGCTTTCTATGCAGGCCTGCGGAAGCAGCATGAAGGCAGTGAAGTGCTCAAGTTTGATGATGTGGTCACCAATGTAGGCAACTACTATGAACCCACTACTGGCAAGTTCACTTGTCCCCTCCCTGGCATCTACTACTTCACCTACCACGTTCTCATGAGAGGAGGAGACGGAACCAGCATGTGGGCAGACCTAAAAAAAAATGGACAGGTAAGATCACTTATATGAAACATTTGAAGCATTCTAAACATCTGAAGCATTTGAAAGTCCATATACTTTCTCCTTCTTTCAGCACTGTAGGTATTTTGGACCTCATTTCTTTTAGCATGTTATTAAGTTTGATGTTTGATGGGGGAATTGAATTAGGGACAAGTCTATGAACAGTCATTCATTCAGAGTATTCCTGCAACACTGCAACCATGGCTAGGTTGGCATCTTTTGTATGCAAAAGTCCTGTAGTTATAGTGCCTTTGTTCTTATTATTCCTGACTTTCTGAATGCTCACAGTGCCTTCTTTTCAAACACATTACAGGGGTTCCAAGGTGTTTCCATTCTCAAAGCTGGGACCTGGCCTAAATGGTTATGTGCCCTTCTTTACACGTGGTGTTGTCACATTTCCTAAGTATCAGGATTATGTAAGAATATGTCATAGTGCACATGGTCCACGACTGTTATGGCATCTATAAGAAGCTTTATAAGCTTTTTATGTCATGCAAATTGTGTTGTTTTGCAGAAAAAACATAGGAAGATGGTGGTTAAATCTAATGAGCTGATTTGCACATTAGAAGGAAAATCCATGTAACACAGACACATTTTAGACACAAAAGACACATTTTAACTGTAGGTGCACAAGCATTTAGATAAAGCTTAAACATGACACAATCCAGATGAAAGAAGCAAGAAATGACCAGGTGTAAAATAATCTTAACATATGGGCTGTTATTTTAACTAAACCTAGATAGTAGTTTGAGGTACACCTTACATTTATATTATTAATGTGAACTGCACAGTCTGTGTGTCCTGGAAAGATGAAATGTATCAGCTGAGCGCCTGGTGGAGATGAGCTCTTAGTGTCCTCCTTTTAGTGCATCGACAGAGTAGTGTAAAGAGCAACATGTATGGGGTCTTGACCTTACCTAAAGAAGTGTCAAGGAATTAGGACGCACCCAGCTAATGTAACTGATAAAAAAATCTATTTACACTGTATAGCCAGAAGTATGTGGACACCTGATTATCAAACTTATATGTGGACCTTCTTCAAACTATTTCCACAAAGTGAAAAAAATTGTTTTTGTAAATTACCCCTGGATGTGAATGGGTGTGTGAATGTGTGCATGAGTTTGCGGTGCCATGTGCTAAACTGGTGGTCCCCAAGGGTGCATACTCAGTGTTCTTGGGATAGGCTTCTTTGTCTGAATAGGATCACGCAGATACAGGTCAAGAGCCTCAGTTAATGTTCACATCAAACATTAGTTTGGAGGAAAAATACAATCTTGGTGTCACGTACCGGTGGTACCAGGCAAGATGGAGCAGACCCAGACGCAGGGATAGACATCAAACAGGGGTTTATTCCAAATAGGAACACTCATACACAGGAACACAGGGGAAGAAAACCAAACACAGAACAAGACTCACAATAACGACGAGGACTCGCAACAAACACAGGCACAACAACCAATATAAATAAGGGTGATAATCAAGGGAACACAAGGGACAGGTGAACAGAGGCGGGAACAGGCGGGGCTAACTATGTCAACACAAAACACACATGTCACAGAGAAACAAAACCCCTGCTAGAAACCCCCTAGTGGCCTAACAGGGAACTTTGCCAACCATGACAGTACCCCCCCTAAAGGAGCGGCTTTCGACGTGCCAACCCGTACCCATTCCCGAAAGTCTGGAAGGGCTGTGGGTCCGGTGAGAACCAGGAAGGAGCGAGGAGCACGGCGAGGCAAGTGGGGGGAGCGAGGAGCACGGCGGCAAGGCCAAAGGGTCCCAAGCGACGTCCACCGCCGGGCAGAAGAGCCGAGCGGCGTCCACGGCCGGGCAGGAGAGCCGAGCAGTGTCCACCGCCGGGCAGGAGAGCCGAGCATCCTCCCACCAGAGCCCGAAACCAGGCTGCATCCCCACAGGAGCAGGAAAAGGTCCATGGGAGAAAAAAAAATATTCCAAAGAAACAGGTGCGGCCGGTAACATCCTCCGCTGACAAGTAGTGAGGTGGTGTCCTCCACGGAAAACAGGAAGTGGAGCGACGTCCCCCACAGGAACAGAAGCGGAGCGAGCACCGGCGAAACAAATCAGGTAAGGAACATCCTCCGCCGACAAGAAGTGAGGTGGCGCCCTCCATGGAAAACCAAAAAGTGGAGCGATGTCCCCCACAGGAACAGAAGCGGAGCGATGTCCCCAGCAAACAAAAAAGAGTCCAAAAATCTGTGGGTGCTCGGCTAGGCTATCCCACTGGGTCTGTATAGGTGTGGCTAGTCCTTCTGTCACATACCGGTGGTACCAGGCGAGACGGACCAGACCCATACTCAGGGATAGACATCAAACAGGGGTTTATTCAAAATAGGAACACTCATACACAGGAACACAGGGGAAGAAAACCGAACACAGGGGAAGAAAACCAAACACAGAACAAGACTCACAATAACGACGAGGACTCGCAACAAACACAGGCACAACAACCAATATAAATAAGGGTGATAATCAAGGGAACACAAGGGACAGGTGAACAGAGGCGGGAACAGGCAGGGCTAAAATGTCAACACAAAACACACATGGCACAGAGAAACAAAACCCCTGCTAGAAACCCCCTAGTGGCCCAACAGGGAACTTTGCCAATCATGACACTTGGTGACATAACCATGGCAAGTATGTTGTTGCCGGGATGTGCTGGTTTGAGTAGTTCAGAAACTGCTGATCTCCTGGGAATTTCACGAAACAAAATGTCAAGAACTGGACTGTTACTGGAAAAAGAGTTTTTTTCTAATCTTCAGCTGTGCTGTTTGGTGGAGTCTGTGCCTGCGATAGCCTCACATTCATGTTCTTGACTTGAGTGGAGTGGAAAAATAAATGTTTTTTCTTTTTCGCACCATTCTGTGTAAGATCATATGCAAATCTCAGGAGATCAGCAGTTTCTGAAATACTTAAATCATCTGACTTTTATGCCTCATGATTTGTGTGGTCTTTATAGTTAACACGCTTTTATTCAGATGTGTGTAACTTGCCTTCTAAATTGCATGCTATGGACAAGTCAAGTGTCCATATGTGGGCATTTAGTGGACATATATAAGCCAAACATTTTTCTTGGTGTTCCTTTTTGTAGCATTTTGGAAAGCTTTTAAATGGCATTAAAAAGTGAACTGTTTTAAACATGCTAGTATGGAGGCATTTTATAGGCATTTGGTTACCAGCTATTGTCCATCTGCTGCTTGTGTTTAAACACCCCACTGCTGGGTTAAAAGTATCAGAGTATAACAGTTAACACACACTGTGCTTCAAAAATGATAAGCTAAGGTGTACACCTACAAGGTGGATCAACAAGGCATGTGTGTGTAATAAAGTGGGCAGTTAATGTATGGAGTTTAAAACCTTGCTGAGAATCTGTGTCTGATTCACTCGCACAAGCACCACACCCACTACCGAATTATGCATCGCTACACACTAAATCTGTATACCTGCACAGGACACCTGATAAAATGGACAATGAGTTTACATGAAATGTGGGTGTATCTAACCAACTGGCTACACTGTATAGTTTGTAATTTATTTATTGCCAATTGTAGCTATTGTTAGCAATCTTGCTGAAAATGTTGTCAATAAAACCAGTTTTGCCAGTTTTAAAGTCTTCAGACACTCTGAGTCTTCACAGTTATATTTTATCACTGCTAATTAACAAATATATTTTCTCCTTGATTATCACCTTACAGGAAGTGCAGTAGGAATAAGCAGATATGACTGTCAAGGTGTGGACAAGCCAGTTTGCACATCAAATAAATAAATAATAAATGCAAAATTGACAGCTTATTCATCCAGTTGTCTAGTCCCTTGACACTAATTAAAGACTAAAGGCAAGACACGGACAGCAGAAAAAAAAAAAGTGTTTTATAAATCTACTGTGGATTTCAGAGATTACGCAACCTGTAAAATCAATAGTAATAAAGCCACCCCCACTTCCATTTGCTATCTTGGAGGGAAAATCTGAAGGCGCACTGACAGACGTATATGCAAAATGTAAAAATACCTGTTTCCTTTCAAGTAGGGAGTGAAAAGTTGAAAAGTGCTGCTTCCTTACTGTCAGCCGTTCTATCTGAATCTGATGGTGCATCGTGTGAAGAGCTCAGAGTGAAAGCACATTAAAAAGGACCCTGCACAGTTTAGTATTGTCATGCACATCCACTCCTCCTATTAAATCATTTATAACCCTTAGATTGGATCCTCTGCCCACCACCCCTGCCCCCTCTTCTGTATTTCATTGATTGCCCATTAATTATCTTTTCACTCAATTCAATTATTTAACCATCTCCGTCTATCTCATACCCATCAGGTGGCTCTACTTCACTTGGCTTGATGGCCTTTGCGTCCTTATGACAGACATATGTGTGTGTGTGTGTGTGTGTGTGTAGGTGTGTAGGTGTGGCATTGGCTTCACTAGCGTAATGTAATGTGAAAAAAACAACTCTTGGACTGCAAAGCACCTCAGGCTATATCAGTGAAGTAAATGAGTAAATAGCGCAGAATTTAAATTTGAAAGCACTCCGTGAATGTAGATATCTGTAGCCCCACACTGTGCACGAATAATAAAATCTCAAGTGAATGATTTTGACAGATGCTGTGAGAATTGAATTCCCATAGGTGTCATCTCATTGGAGGCACCAAACTTCAGGAATTACAAGCGTAGTGTTATGTTAATTTGTATAAGGTTACATTTCTATATAAACAAAATGATCCGCCTGCGTGGCTATAACAGTGCTAAAGTTGGAGGTAAACCACAGCATAAATACTCGATACTTTTATTACACTTTGGGTAAAAAGATAGCGCTGGTGTACAGTGTTTGCTTTGGTTCATGGAAGACATGTTGTATTGAGACAGATGAGACTGAGAACAATATGGTAGCCCAGTAGGTGTCCTGGGGACAGGAATGTACGTGTGAATTAAGAAACAAACCAAGGAATAGATGCATTCACATTAGTGGAAGATATGACGGGAGAGAACGCTGAAGGAAACATGCTGTTTGACAGAAAGAGCAAGATAGATAGCTCAATTGAGACTTGTAGACAGTGGACTGAGAAAAGGGGCAGAGACAGATGGAGAAGCAGTCATGTCATGGCTAGACAGGTTAACAAGGTGTCCGGGAAAATAAAAAGTAACCATGAAAAAACAAGACTACAGGTAGATGTTGGAGTTTGTTTACAAATTATGAATGTCGATGGACGTCAGGGAGTTAATTAAAGCAGGGAGTCTCTGATGGCTCCTCCTGGGTGTATTCTGCACACTGCTTCACCTGGTTCGGAGCTGCAGCGTGCATCTGGAAAAGCTGTCTGCACGTCAGTCATGATGGACAGTGAAAGCTGTTCTCAGAGGAACTCGGCCGTGTGGCTGAGACAGTTTGCTCGAAGTCGGACCCTAGCCATGGGAGGCTAAGGGTTCCCAAGGGTGTGCCTTTGCTGTGACAGAATTGTGCATCTGCCAAAGACTGCTAATCCATTTCCTTAAGTAAATCTTCTTGGCATTTCAGCTCCTTCAAATGACCTTTTGGCCATAATAAACCGCTAGAGTTTCATAAGACGGGTCATGAGTTATGGGACTGAAATCAGGGTATTGGTCACAATTTGACACTGGTCAAAATTTAAATAGTACTGATGGACAAGGGTGTAAAAGTCACAAGCAAGCATATGCTAGAAATAGATTGAGCTGTGTGGAATTTTAATTGCATGCTGAGGTTACCGCCTCATTTGGATTCAGATTGACTTTACAGTATGACTGGTAAGACGTGATGGAAGAAGCAATTATGTTGGTGGTCACATGTTGAAAAATATTTCCTGCTCATTTGTGTGCTGTATCTCAGCACCTGCTGCAGCTGAAGTGAATTCATTAGCACGTATTAGGGGAACATGGATAGTTAGTGCTACAACGCTATCACTTCAGAACTGCTTTTTTTGCTTGCCCATGTGTAAGACTACCTAATCAAATAAATATGATTTGTCCAGTTAGATTTGCTTTTGCTTTTTCTCCTTTTCCTCTCGTATCTGGTGAAGACAACTTTAACATCTGTGGTTATTCTCATGCAGAGGTTTTATAACTACAATTTGAAGTTTGTTCTCTGATGATGGAGTAACAGCAGATGAAAGATGTGGAAACATGAAAAGATTTGTTCAGTGGCGATGACAGCGCAAGCGTTAGAGGTGGCATCTTTATTGTTCTGGCATGGTCAGAATAATGAGCTGTTTTCCCAGCATCTCTTGCTTAATGCTAATGTGGATTTGATTCACAATACAGCAGCGGTATTATATGTCATCTTTGGCTAAACGGGAACGTTTTTTCATTCTCATCATTAATTTCCCTGGTGTTGTAAATCTTTTAATTCATAGTCCCAGGGCTCTGCTATGTATTTCAGAATCCAGGGAATAAAGTAGACTAATACACATTTTATCCTCTTTCATTTAACCATTCGTTTTTTTTCCTTCCACTGTCATACACTCCTTTAATAGACCACCAAAAGGTCAAGCTTTCTTGCACTCTAGTATAATAAATGCCATCGCCTGTCTGTTAATGACTGTAATAAATGTCTTCTCAAGCAGCATCATAGACATGATACAGTTGAGGTATAATGAGTGGCTGTGGCGAGTTGACATTCTGTAATGACCAAATATATTCAACTGGAATCACACTAATGAATGAAGACCTGATAATGATTTAGGAGTACTCTTTCGTCCCGTCTGATTATTCTTATGCACAATTTGTAATACTGACCATAGTCTTTTACTATATAAGTAGTCATAATGTCTTACGGATGGTATATTGTTGATCCATAAATATAAAATACTAGCCCAATTAAACCATAATTCTATGAACAACTCAAGTGATTGCTTGTCTCGCTTTAATCTTGTACACCCCATGGGGGACGGCAAAGCTATTCAATAAATGTTCCATTTCCAACCCTTTGGTTTCCCCTCTCCCTCCGCTGCTATGCACTTGGTCCCTTAGGTAAGTTTAAGAGCTAGTTTTCCATTGTCTCTGCTCTAAGAGGCCTGTATATCACACGGAATGAATCCTGTCAGTTTTATTACCACTGGAGCACAGCAGCAACTGATAAAAACAAGACTTCATATACCCTCACATCTCTTTGGTCTTACAAAATAGCCTCGCTTGATCAGTCTGTTATCCCTACCCCCTCCTGGTCTTCTCTCGCCTTGTCTGTTGTCTGCCTCTTGCTTCACATCTATGCTTGTGTGTAAAATGCCAATGCAGCTGCGCCCCTCTTTCTCAACCCTCCGCATCTCCCTCCCCCCCCGCCCTCCCTCCCTTTCGTTTAATGGTGCCCCTGTAATGAAAGGCACTGGCAGAACAAGCCCCCGGCAGGCCCGAGGGTCCTTGCTCACAGCCAGAGCCGAGATCAAGTCAGTGTGGTGTTTCACAAGCAGCTCGCGCCTGTGTCAATATCCATCTCCGCTCCAATCCACAGTAATCCTGAAACATCTCCTGCTCACTCGTCCATCTCGCTCACCACCACCCAGCATTTCACTTATTTTTGATAAATACCGGAACACAGCGAATGAGCAAAAGTATGTTTCGCCTGGAGGATGGTTGATCCTGATGCCTGCTGCTGTCCGAAGTACACATTGTAACCCATCCCGAAAGTACAGAGCAGTAATCAATGAGGGCACAGAAACAGGCTTAAATGTTCTGCACTGGGTGTTGGCTAATTAAAGTGACCACTTGCATTTTGGTATTGAGCGTAGAAGTATGCCTAAGGGAGAGAGACGCCCTTTTCACTGTTCGGCAGTCTTAATGAGCGCAATGACATGCTCTTGACATCGATGAGATGAGGAAGCCAGGCCATCACTGTCACACACACACACACACACACACACACACACAACCACATAACCACACAACCACACAATGACACATTTTCTATATTGAGCATCTCTGCTGACAGAATTTCTCTCCTTTTGGATTTTTCACTTTGTGCCAACATTTATATGTTTATGGTCAGTGATTTGCAAACAGTTCATTTTGTCGGTCTATTTACAACACATTGCTTTAATTTCATACAAATTAACCTCACCTGATTCAGAAATGGAAATCTTTCAAATCTCAAAAATCAGTATTCAATGATAAGGAACTTGCTGGCAGCACACTCCAGTCAATTTACAAATTATTGACTTGGCTGTTTTGCAGCCAGAGTCTGTTGCAAAGTGCTAATAGAGTGTGTCTGTTACATTATTACTGTGAGTACACAGTTCACCAAATCTCAGTATTCAAGGTTTAGGCAAAGAACATTGTCTGTGTGGTTGGATAAATATCCAAAAGAATTATGGCCAGTATTTATGATTCAGTATTTATATGATAAATCACATGTGATTTCAGTGTGAAGCTGTGATCCAGGAACCACAATATACATGTTTTAAATCTATGCAAAAATGCACATGTTAAAATAAACATGTCTGTGTATGTGCTTAGAAAAATGCTAAGATATATGATAAACAATTAATCCAACAGCTATCTCTTGGTATATATTTTTCCAGTGTGTGCCTGTTAGGGGAGATTGTCTGCAAAGCTTGACAGGAATTGAATGGTGACACCGTAGTTAGTCACTGAGCAAAGCACTAGACAAATGATGGTCGGGATCTGGCAACGGAAAGAGTCAATAAATTACATGCATCGTCTACCTAGGAGTTATATTCTTATTTTGGAAATGAAGACATATGATTTCACCACAGACATTAGAGCTAGTCTGTAAAGATTTAACATG